>HG995334.1:10128464-10373506 GCA_905333045.1 Lysandra bellargus
GCAAACATGTTGGCAATACATAATCCCCTAATATGAAGAACGTGAAAAATGTCCTTATAATATAAAGCCTTATATTATGTAGAGCTAGACTCTAGAGTATACCTAGTAGCCATTTTTATTTTCCAATGTTTGTTATAAAGTCTATCACGAGAGCGCTAGATTCCTCCTAAAATGATAAAATAGCAATTCACCTGAACAAAACTCGTAATAAAACTCCTCGGAGAATTGTTCGGAAATTTACAACGAAGAAAATGTATTAAAGTTTAAAATTCTTTTCATTTTGTTAAGATTCTTAACAAGCATTTACTTATAATGGACGACAGTGAAATGGTGATGTATAAGAAAGTAGGTTAAAATATTTTCGAAAATGTACCTGCGGGGCTCAATTAATGGTCGCTTTGGAGAATCATAATATGAATCATATTTTTTTTTAATCGCAAAATAGTCACTCTGCTTGCAATTCATTGTCTAGTAACTCGTACTAATTTGACATTCGTCAGTTTGACAGTTTTGACAATTCATTTCCTGAATTGGTTGAGAGGAATTGCTGAATGTGACCATTTTAGCCCCGTAACGTTTTCAAGCTAAACTGACTGAAACGAGTTAACTTAAACAATTATATATTAAGTCCTGATAAAGAAAAGTGTTTGTGAACTTCTAAAATTCGCACTTCCCGTTGTCTATTGTATCGTGCGAAAATGTATGCCTGCTTCTGCAGTTTCGTTCAAAAGCCGCAGGAGTACGCAAGTGTGCGTCAGTGTTTTTCACCTTTGCCTGCACTTCCAGAGCAAGTAGTTTTTTATGCACCTCGCCTTACGTCTTCAAAATTTAAGAAATTTTTGACTAACGTTCACCGAACGTTTATTTTTAAACAATTTAAAGCTAAGTATCCCCTAGCGGTCTTTTAGGGTAATGTATTTCTTAACATAGACATATTTTTGAAAACCTTTATAGTCGGGGAGGGGAAGGTGCTAATTTTGTAGTCACTCGAGCGTCCTGGAGACCTAGTAGGTTTTTACATTTGGTAAAACTGATAAAGAAAATAAGAGCGTTTTTTTTATTTTAGCGGTGGGTTCAGAAACTGCAGCCATTTTAAAGTTTTGAAAAAGAAAATATATTTAGAAAATTGCTTATTTAGGTAAATTATAAATATATTTTAGAAAACAAGGACTAAATCATTTAGTTTAGTGCAAAATAAAATATCTGCGAAGCTTAGTTTGGAAAATATGAAGCTTTATTTTTTTATATTTTAAAATGTCCCTACAGGCTTACCTGAACTTTGAATCGTCAGTGCTTTATATGGAAGCTTCTTTGGGGTATACTAAGCGTCCCCTATCTTAATCTGACAGATCCGATGACATTTCAATATTTAAAAAAATATTTTAGCCCACCACGTGAGAAATCTGATTTCTATACCATGATAACTAGACACATGTCGGAAGCCTATACATTATACAAGCTTAATCTGACACGCTCGAGCTTATCCCGAAATCCCCTCTTCCCCTCCCCAACTATTATGTTTTGCCAATGTTCTTAGGCCCATGAAGACGTAGATGACACATAAGCAATACTGAAATCTTGAAAGACCGGTACAATTAATGGCCGCTAGGGGACACTAATGGCGCATTTTCATTGGTCGATAGGATACACAGCATGCGGGGTGCGGGAGATTTCTAAAATGCATGCCACGACCAATCAAAATGCGCCATTAGTAATTGTCACAGGCTCCGCGTATGCTGTATACCGCACGAGTCGACTAATGAAAATGCGCCCTTAGCGTTAGAAGGCTAGGAAGTCAGTTATTAGTCACATATTTTCATAACAAACCAAAATCACCAAGCCTCACTTTATCAGCTAGTTGTGGACGTCCCTGAAACTGTCTCCTCCATTGTGGAAACGGCGGGGCTATTATTTATTACCCAATGTATTCTGAAACCCGTTATGGGTTTATATTTGGGTAAATCGGACCCGATTCGGTACAATGATTGGGTGTTTTTGTCCGTTTATAGGTCAGCGGTTATAAATTATTTAGATTAATCGTCTAGCCTTCTAATTGGATTCAGCATATTGTGGTAAATGGTAATATTTACTAATTAGCAGAATTATGTTACGCTATAAACTATCTATATTAATAATAAGACAAAATATTTGTGCATATATTTTGTTTCGTTCTTCATCATGTAAAAACTACTTGACCTTGATAATTTGTTCGCCATTACAGTGCTAAATTATTCCCGTTACATAAAGACTATTTCTCTACATCTGCATCAACATCTGTGTCTCTCTGTCTGTTACCTCTTCACGCCCAAACCGCTGAACCAGTTTTGCTGAAATTTGGCATGGAGATACTTTGAGTCCCGGGAAAGGACATAGGATAGCTTTTATCCCGGAAAAATGTACGGATCCCGCGTGATAAACGAATTTTGGCGCAACGGAGTTGAGGGCGTCATCTAGCTAACGCATATTTTTGTTAGTTTGGAGTTAGTACCAATATTCTCATGCGCGTGTGAAAGACACCATTGATAAAATTAACTATTATAATATTATTATGTTCGCTATCTTTATCTGTCATGTGGCTTTTCCAATATGCCGAACAAAGACAAGATCTTCTACAGTTGTGTAAATATTATTATCAGAATGGGGCTAAATTAATGACCGAATTTCTCGCTACACGGCGACCGGACTATATTGAATATGACTAACTAGACGTTCCGCGCGGCTTCGCCCGCGTAAATTAGATATTTCACAGACAAATTAGTCCACAAAAATAGCCTATGATCCTTCACGTGGTCTACTTTTTATCTGACCCAAATAACAGAAAAAATGCTCTAGTAGTTCGTAAGATAGGCCCTTTCAAATGATTTCCCCCGTTTTTTACACATGTTCCTCTATTTCTTCGCTCCTATTTGTCTTAGCGTGATAAAATATAGCCTATAGCCTTCCTCGATAAATAGACTATCTAACACTGAAATAATTTTTCAAATCGGACTAGTAGTTCCCGAGATTAGCGCGTTCAAACAAACAAACAAACAAATTAACTAACAAACTCTTCCGCTTTATAACATTAGTATAGATTGAAAAAGGAGGTGTTAATACGAAAGAACAGAGAAATCAGTAACTATACACAATTTGTATTCCACATCGAAGTTTGTACGTACTAACAAGGCTATACAGACAGACGAACAAATTTCCTATTTCATCGAGCGTTCTGCCTACGAATTCTTTATTAAGGGCCTTCGATGAAATGGCTGCGGTTGGTTATCACGTAATTATCTCCATAGCGATTGGTTGTTAAACGATAAAAAACATTACTTTTCTTACTTTATTATCAGTATGGATAAAAAACTTTTCAGTATAGATAAAAAGATCAGTGGATTTTTTGAGCAGTGAGTATACAGGGTTTCAGAAAACTAAATGATAGTACTTTTGGCCATGTGATGTATAGAGGTTGTCCCCTACATATTATGATAAATGTTGGATGCTGGATGATAGTGCTGATGCTGATAGTGATGCTGATGCTGATAGTGGAGTCAAATGATACACTCTTGATACTTAATAATGATCTGCTTTATTTTTATATGATTGCTTTAATTTATACACATAATAATATAACTGATGATACGGCAAAACGTGCGAGTTCATCGACACGTTGAAGTCTGAAACTCTGAACCGTACATAATGTGTATGACGTGTCCCTTCTAGAGCATACAAAAGCAATAGCTAAAAAAAAACCCAACGTAAAGAATGGACCCAAATAAAAATACTCTTTCAGCGCTGCTACTTTCACAATGAACTCTACGTTACAACTCACAAGGTACACGAACCCGATAATATTAATATTTGTTTTGTTACGTTCTGTAGACATTTTATGGATACCGACAGTGTTTTGTCCAAATTTATACATTTTTATTTCAAAATAATAATTAGGTATAGGAACTATGCAAAAAAATACTTTCCTAATAATAACCTAGATTTTGGAGAGGTAACTCCTCTGTATCCTCCCCCAGGAACCAGCCATGTCTACGTAATAGTACCGTGGGTATCTTAATATGTATTCCGACCATTGAACCGGCGATATCGGGTTTTCATTTGTAGCGAATTTATTGCTAGCGAGACCATACCGACGGAAAGTATTAAAACGACGCAAAATTAGGTTTTTAATAGAAATAAACAACAAACGGAAAAGTGAAATTCTGTGAAGAAATTAATTTGACAATCTAAATAACTGTTTTTGCCAACTAAATTCCCTTTATAATTTTATTATTAGTTATTAATTTAAAAGAGGTAATATTACGCAACGGTGGGAGTAGAGGGCGCTACTAGCTTATACAGAAAATAGTGCAATTGCACACGTCATAATATCAGAACATTGGCAGAAACTGTCAAACGACGAACAAAACTTTTTCTTCACTGTCTATGCTAGTGCTGCATTCTAGCGTTAAAACATTGTATCCTATTGAAATGAGGTTAAATGTTGTTGGGATAGTTAAAATTTTTCAGGAAGAGTGTTTATAAAGATTAAAAATGTTCAGCATAGTATTACGTCAAAAATCTATTAAGAAAAGAGTAGGAACGTTCACTAATATAATAAGAAATGAGATGGTCATTATGGATTTGTGACCATTTTTAGGGTTCTGTAGTCAACAAGGAACCCTTATAGTTTCGGTCTGTCCGTCCGTCTGTCCGTCTGTTCGTCTGTCTGTCTGTCTGTCTGTCTGTCCGCGGTTTTACGCAAAGACTATAGGACCTACTATGCTATAATTTGGCATGAATACACATATTAATGATGGCAACAAAATGGTACATGAAATCGTAAAAAAATATTTTTTTTTGGTACCTCCGCCTCCCCTACACATCAAGCGGGGATGAATATTTTTTTTCACGCCCACCCCATAGAGTGTCGTTGAATAGGTTTTTTTTTTGCGAGTATTCATTGATCATTTTCCGATTTAGGGATCCGTTTGTGAAATATTAAGTTTTAAAGTGGAAAAAATTGTTAGAGTCCAGTGTCCCCCCCCCCCCCCCCCCACCTTCTACCAGCTAAACGGTTGGTTTTGGAAATGTGAAAAAATTCACGGGAGTAGGAAATATACTGAATTCAAAAGGAAAACTATCACGTCTAAGAAGACTTCCTAAGTTATTGAGTAATAGTCGATCAAATAAAAAAATATATTCGGCGAGGTATAAAGGAATTTCGTTCAAATTCCTTTGAAAGTAACTTAGATGATGTTGTTAGTAGTGTAAAACACGCTATAAATGTACGTTCATTGGCATAAAAAAAAGACGGGTTGCACTTCGGGAGTGCCGGCAGAAGTGAAAACTAATTGATTATTAACATTGTGCATTTTTTAACCTATTTTTTATGAAAATCGACTATTAAAAAATCGTTTTTTTTTAATTAATCGAAACCCTTACAATCGATTAAATTTTTAACCCATTTTTTATGAAAATCGATTTTTTTAATTAATCGAAACCCTTACAATCAATTCGAGTTCGAGTTCGAGTTCGACACAAAACACTACTCTCCAACCGTCTTACGGTTTTTCCAAGATTTTTCGATCAGCACGAGAATCTGACGCGAGTTTCACAATTTTTACCCATCCTACAAAATTGCTCAACGCCGCTAAAGAAGTTTTCACTTCCAAAATTGTCAAGAACTAGCGGTACTACGGAACCCTATATTGTTTAATTATTAAAAATTGCGTTACAAATTACTTTTAAGGAGAAATAGAAAACACTTTAAAATAATTTTCAATAAAATAACTAATAGTTTCGCAAGGTTATGTCGCTTGGCGAACCTGGAAGGGGCAATAGGCGAATTTGTATGTCTGTTTTTATCCAGTGAATCTTATAGTGTAAAGCTTCTTTACCTACTAACTTAATCAATTTATATGCAAGTTCAGTTTTGGAGGCCTATTTTCTTTAAAAAAAAACGTTTTTTTTTATACGCCCTTCTGGCTTGAAACCCACGATTTGATGATGATAGGAGCTCCGGTCCAGCTATCAGGCGAACAGAAACAAGCGGAAGTTCGATGTATCGAGCTGAATCAGGTACCGTATTACATCGTAATTAACGATCGCCCGTCGTAATTAAACTGCAGCGCAAATGGCTATTATGGCCGCTGGACCTCGTTACGACGCTAAATTCACACAATGACGCCAGAACATGTCGCTAACTTCGTATTATTCAGCATTCGATGGTTTAATAACTGCTGATTTTTATTGACTTCCAAAAAGGAGAAGCTTATTCGACTGTATTCATTTTTATCTTGTTGTAGCATCAGAAACTTATAGGAGATGGTGGATTTTTGTTATTTGGTCGGATTATGTGAAGTCATGAAGTCCAACTTGACAAAGCCAAACAATAAAATCTTTTTATTACGTACGTAAAAATTAAGACGCCTATGACCGGTTCGGGAACTAACCCGGCAAAAAGAACCTGCGTCAGAAAATCTTCAAACCATCATAATCTGCCCATACATTAACATCTAAGAAAATAACTTTAATGTAAAATTGAAATGTATTAACAATTCCAGAATTAGTTATAGCTACGAACTAAATTTATTATGTCTGTCAAAACATAGAGCTATTGCTTTTCAGCTTCAATATATTTCACGAGAATAGCAAGATATAGCACCGGTAGCTTGTAACTCGCGAGATTTTATTACAGCTCGTAGCAGGCTGCAGAGTTTAATACTGAAATCTTTAGTGAAGCTACTAGGTTTACATAAAGTTATACTCAATTGATGCTTGCAATAATAATTATTCGCAAAAAATCTTGTATCGCGGGGGAAATATGCATTTTTCATGAAAAAAATTAACCTATGTCCTTTTCCGGAAATCAAAGTATCTCCATAGCAAACATCAAAATCGCTTCAGTGGTTTAAGCGTAAAGAGGTAATAGACAGACAGACATACTTTTGCATTTACAATATTAGTAATTATAATATCTTTATTAAAATAAAACTGTAACTTGAATTGTATTTTTAGGGTTCCGTTGTCAACAAGGAACCTTTATAGTTTCGGATTTTCCGTCCGTCTGTCTGTCTGCGGTTTTGATCAGAGACTATAATACCTACAAAGCTGTAATTTGTCATGAATGCACATTATTAATGATGCCGACAAAATGGTACATGAAAATATCTTAATTTTTTTTATGGTACCTTCCCTACACATCAAGCGGGATGAATTTTTTTTTTCGCGTCCACCCCACCGTGTGGAGTGTCGTTGGATAGGTTTTTTAAAATATTATGAGTACTTATTCATAAATAATTTTTCGATTTAGGGATCCGTTTTAAAGTGGAAAAAATCGTTAGAGTCCAGTGTCCCCCCCTTCTACCAGCTAAACGGTTGCTTCTGGAAATATGAAAAAAAAAAACACGGGAGTTGGAAATATGCTGAATTCAAAAGAAAAACTATCACGGCTAAGAATATTTCATAAGTTTTTGAGTTATAGTCGATCAACTAAAAAATATGTTCGGCGAAGTATAAAGGAACTTTTCGTTCAAATTCCTTTGAACGAAACTGAGATGATGTTGTTAGTAGTATAAAACACGTTATAAATGTACATTCATTGACCATACAAAAGTTATCAAAAACTAGCGGTACTATGAAGCCCTATTATGCGCGTGGCCCGACACGCACTTGGCTGGTTTCTTCACTACATCTTGGTTGCTTAACTTTTTCACAAAAGCGTTAGTGAATAGAAACCGACCATAAGTACTATGCAATTATGCAGAATAGTTATTCTACGCTACGTCACAACGAAATAACCTCAACATAACTAATTATTTAGCCACAAAATGGTCAAAACAAACATAAGAGGTCGTTAACATGAACACTTAACATTAGTGAATTAAGTCGTAATCTGGTGATCATTATTATTTCAGCTCCAAATCCTGCTGAGTTAGGGCCCCACCGGGACTCGAACCCGCGGCCCTCATATATAATTCCGCCTTTCCTCAGCTTCGTTAGTGTACTTCGGTCGCAGGTAAAAACCCTTATCAACTATTCATTTGTATGTTTGATGCTTTTATTGTTTAATAATACTCTGTAGAAATAAAAAATATAATATTAGATATGTTAATATTGATGGGAATGATTACATTTTTGTACCTTTCGGGGCTTAAACCCTGGGTCCGTGGGGCCCTGGTGCCAAACAAAAATGTTCAGAGAGTTATCCCAAAAACTGGTTGAGAAAACTAACGATCCCAGAGCTGGCGCTTACCTCGGCCAACGTATCAGTCTTGCGATACAGCGAGGTAATGCTGCCAGCCTCTTAGGTACATTGCCCGCAGCCTCCGACTTAGATTTAGTTTTTAAATATATATTTTTAAATGAAATAAGGGGGCAAACGAGCAAACGGGTCACCTGATGGAAAGCAACTTCCGTCGCCCATGGACACTCGCAGCATCAGAAGAGCTGCAGGTGCGTTGCCGGCCTTTTAAGAGGGAATAGGGTAATAGGGGAGGGTAGGGATGGGAAGGGAAAGGAATAGGGGAGGGTAGGGAAGGGAATAGGTTAGGGGATTGGGCCTCCGGTAAACTCACTCACTCGGCGAAACACAGCGCAAGCGCTGTTTCACGCCGATTTTCTGTGAGAACGTGGTATTTCTCCGGTCGAGCCGGTCCATTTGTGCCGAAGCATGGCTCTCCCATGTATTAAATATATAAAATACAGTCTTTGTTTTATATTTTAGCAATATTTATAGTAATTATTATTGTAATATCTTTATAATTTTGTATTATACTAATGTACGATAAAAGACATTGGGCAGATTGGGACCACCCTCCAATAGCAAAAAGGTATATATCACTGGACAGGTCCCCTCAATAGGAACAACAATCACTATGACCACCTTGCTGTAACAACTATCCATTTCGAGTAATGAGACTTTTTATCGCGTAAGAAAAATATATTCTAAACTTAAGAAATACACTTGCTGACACGAAAACTGACACGCAAATAATTCAAGGCATCATGAATGACGATGAAAACACATTGCATTCAAGAATATGACGTGTTTTTCTTGGACCGTGGGTTTGGGGATGGGTTGGAGTCTATCGAAGCTTGCAGTTATGAGTGGTTCGTACCACCATCTAAAGACCGTGGAGAGACACAGCTTGCTACAGAACCGGCAAGTGAAATATAGTCTACTAGCGACCCACCCCGACTTCGCACGGGTATAAAATATTATATAATATGTAAAATGTAAATGTAAAACGAATCATTAAAGAAAACCGCATCGATAAAAGCGACTTTGTTTTATAATATGTAGTGACAGTATGCCGCTGGGTAGTGGAAGTGGTGAACGGCCGCCTTAAAGAGATTTAAAGCTGCTACGGCAAAAATATTTTAATAGAGCGTTGCCTTATGTGTTCGTCAATTTTTAAATAGCTGCTGGTAATATAAATCACTTTCACAGACGCTCAAGGTCATATACGCCACAAAATGGATGTAACAAACATCCTCTACAATAGGCTTGATGACTAATTTTTTTTCTTATTGGTAATTGGAAGACCCTTCAAAAATAGAAACATCGCTGAAAAAATTACTCTTATAGCTTAAAAATTCACCAAGATATGCCAATTCAAACATCTCATAAAACACACCTGCCCGAAACGCTCCATACAAAGTGTTACGAAAGACTGACGTCACTCTTTCGTAGTTTTTACGGATCGGGAGAGAACTTTGTTCGATAGGTATATTAAATATTTCGTTTATGAAAATGGTTTCATAACAAAAGTTGCTTTTAATTGCATAATTTATCGAATGGTATACAAATATTAAGAAATGTAATTGAAAAAAAAATCGACTTGATTATCCAACTTTGAAGGCGCATAACAAAAAAAAAATACAAATGCTATCGAGCTGAAATTTTGGGAACACTTATTTTTTACCGTGATTTCTTTATTTTATTAACAAAATTCGCTAATCTTTGACCTTGTCATCATCCCTATTATTATGTAAAAAGCAAGTGCTTAAATAACAGGAGGGCAGACTTTCAGAGAATAGAAGCTAATAAAATAGCTTGGGTAATCAAGTAGCTTGGCTAGCCGTGGGTAAACGTAACCTTTATATCTGAACTTACAAGTCTCATAACTCGGAACGGACAGCTGTAATAACAAATGTGTCTTAGCAATTGTTGTTCCAAATCAAGAGACCTATCCGATGACACATATTTCAATGCCATTGGTGGATGGTCCCAGGCTCCATACATTTTTGCCCATCATCTTTTGTTAATATTTTACTTAACTTCTTAAAATATAATCTTACCTAATATAAGTATACTTTACAACTTAGAAACCTTTGATTTCAACCGTTAACCTTTGAACCAATGACCAAGTTAAGCGTCTATCCATCTATATTCTATACTAATAATTATAAATGGGGAAAGTGTGTCTGTCTGTCTGTCTGTTACCTCTTCACGCCAAAACCACTGAACCGATTTTGCTGAAATTTGGTATGGGGATACTTTGAGTCCCGGGAAAGGACAAAGGATACTTTTTATCCCGGAAAAATGTACGGTTCCCGCGCTATAAACGATTTTTGGCGCAACGGAGTTGCGGGCGTCATCTAGTTCTCTATAAGGATGATTCCGGTTGCGGCCAAAGAGCCATAGGGCCTGAGGCTGTACCACGAAACGGTTTTGAGACTCAAACAATCGCACGAAAATGCCGCATCCTACTCTAACAAACGTGAAATGACGTTATTAGAGCAGGATGCGACATTCTCGTCCGATTGTTTGAGTCTCAAAATTGTTTCGTAGTAGGCCTACTGATTACACGTACTGAGTCGAGGGATTAGACAGTGCCCTGGCCGAGTGCATCCATATTTGGCGACCTCTGTGGCTCAGTGGTGAGCTCGTTGGTAGCTCAAGCCGGGGGTCGCCGGTTCGAATCCCGCTGACGGAACAAAAAGTTTTCAATGTTCCCGGGTCTGGATGTGTAGCGTTCATAGATATTATTATTATTATATTAAACATGCCGAGTGCTCGACCTCTACTCGGTAGGTGTGATCATGGCAATACTCGCAAAATAGAGATTCGGAGGAACCGAAAATTTTCCTATATAAAAAGTCCTTTCTCGTTATCAAACTTCATGTCCTTTAGTCGTCGTTATATAGTTCGATGCAAACAAACCTTACCTTTTTATTACCTAAACAAATCTACCTTTCCTTTTATAAGTAGAGAATTTCAGCATTTCATCAGCATAATTTTCCTTTGTATATGAAAATGCAGCTGTATAATTATACGCCGCAGCAACAGTATACAACTGCAGAGAATAACCTTGAACTTACGTAACGCTCTTGCAACCCCCTCCGCTGCAGCGTTTCGAGCTATATCAAGCTGCAGTTTTTAAGTGATGGTATTCTAAAGGAGACAAGAGTGGTTTAGATGAAAGCCATTGAATTAGAAAGTCTTGGCAAAAAATGTTTTAAGAAATAAGAACGACATCACAATTTTTCTTTGAGACTTTGTTACGTTTTTCTTGGTTGGTTTATTTTCTAGTTTTAGTATTTAAGGTTCCGTATCCAAAAGGTAAATCCTATAATAAAACTGTAGAGATAAAAATAAGTTTGTACCTACATAATGTTATAAAAAACCTCTTTGTCTCCCATGGGCGATACGCAGAAAGAATGCCTAGCTCCTGTCTTTTTAACCGTCTTCCAAAAAGGAGGAGGTTAAATATTCGGCTGTGGATATTGTTTTTTATTATACAGTTCTGTTTACCTGGTCACATTGGTCTTCCATAGATGACCTCTGTCGGTCAATTGGCAAGCGCGTCAATGCTCAAGCCGGAGGCCGCGGGTTTTAATCCCGTCTAAGTGACAAAATGTTGTATAAGTATGTCACGTATGGTGTAATATTTAAAACGTAGGTATAAAAAAATCTTAAATATTTCGTATTACAAAATATTCACTTCCTTTGTTTGGTTGCCGTAATAGAAGTCCTTTAGATATCTTAAGATTACTTACATAGGACCAGACTAACGTGGTGTGAAGCGTCCATAGATATTATAGTACTACAAATTATGAAGCCCATCTCCTATAACATATATCCTGTATCTCTGATCACATTCGCCCACTATATAAATGTCTACCTCTATATTACTGTTGATACTGATGTCTGTCTGTTATTACTGCTACACTACAGACTGTATTTAATAAACAAACCTTACATAACCCGAGATCTTCGCCCTGAAGGGCTTCGACCCTCTGACGTCATATTGCAGCACGTTTTTAAACTTGGAACTTATTAAGTTATGGTAATGTGGACTGTAGATGTTACTTGATAACGCGAAAGAATATTATTGCTTGCGTCATGAGAGAAGGTTTTATTTGAGTAGCTGTTGTATGAAATAAATAATGGCAATATTGTATTACACGTACTACAGTATTTTTTACTTTTCTTAGGTTACTTTGTAAGAGTTGTCTACGTAGACATATTATTTTATTTTAATTTTTCGGTACAATCAAGATTTTAAGGTATCGACGGCTGAGGGGTTAGAACAGTGGTTCCCAACCTTTTTTTCATGCCGGCCACAAACATGTTTTGGTCTTGGTGTAGCGGGCCGCAACAAAAAAAAATTAGGTTTAAAAAATAACATTCTTCAAAATTAACGATTTACAAATGAAACAAATGACGACTATCACGATGACTTTACATTATTTTTAAATTGATTTTCCATCCCAAGACGAATATCATCGGTAATTTTCACCAAGGCCGTGGAGGTGCTATGCCCGAAACGAAAGCCAGATTGTAGTGGATTTAGTAAATTATGAGAATTGAGAAAAGACTGAAGTTGATGATGTACAGAACGTTCTAAAATTTTTGAGAGGAAGGGAAGGATAGAGATGGGACGGTAATCACTGAAAGATTTAGGACTCAGTTTTTTGGGGAGTGGAATTATATTCGCACATTTCCAGGAGGAGGGAAAGACGCCGGTTGTAAGTGAGAAGTTAAGGATGTGTACAAGAATCGGAGCTAAAATATCTAATAAGGGAAGTATCATATTTCGACCTATGCAGTCACTGCCCACGGCCCTTGAAGAAATTGACATGACAGCCTTTTTAACCTCTGTGACTGACAGCTCTCTAAAAGAAAAGGAAGTATTATCAGGAGAAGGTAAGGTGGACAGATCGCGGATAGTTTGAGCTTTCCTACGTGTGTCGAAAACTCGTGCTGATCCGGTGAAATGGTCCTCTTCCCATTACTATCCTACGGTATTGCTCAAACTAATGCTGATTTAGATGAAATATCGAATTGAAGCAATGCCTATAGTTTAGTCCTTAATCCAAATAAAACACAATCTATTATTATCGGCAGCAGACATCTAATTGCGAAAGTGGACTGGAACTCCTTACCTGATATTGTTCTTGACGGGAATGTTATTACATCCTCCCTATCCCTACAGCTCCTCCGTGCGTAACCTTGGAGTTTACTTCGACCGCACTCTCTCATGGGAGATCCAGGATCCAGATCCAGGAACTTCGCAAAAAGATGAACGCTGCCACCGCTTCCCTCAGACGATTAAGCAATTTCCTGCCAGTCGCAACAAAAATTAAACTAGCCACGACCTTACTCTTTCCGATTCTAGACTATGCTGATGTTTGTTACTGTGATTTAAATGAAAATCTCCTCTCTTCCCTTCAACGACTCCAAAATGTGTGCATCCGTTTTATCTTTGGCCTTCGCAAATTTGATCATGTGTCTGAATATAGGTCTCAGCTGAAGTGGCTTCCGATAAAGATGCGACGAAGTTCTCACGTCCTGCATTTACTATATAATATCCTCTTTAATCCTTCAACTCCTGACTACCTAAAAGTAAAATTCAATTTCCTCGGTCATAACAATCCTATTCTTCGCTCTGCAAACAAACTTACTCTTGCTTTTCCATCTCATAAAACTTCATTCTATGATTCTTCCTTCGCCATCACCGCTATTTGACTCTGGAACTCCTTACCCGATTTCATAAAAAAATCTGAATCTATAAATATATTCGAAAAACGTGTAAAACAATATTACTTAGACCCCTCTATATAAAACTGTTGGTGTGTAGGTTCTTTTATTTAAGTATACTTTTTTGTCTTACTATATCTGTGTAAAGTTTATTTAGTTTATTATACATATATTATGTTTTAATAGTGTATGTAATTAGTATATTTATATTTTTAATTTTACTATCGGTTTTCTGGAAGAAACTGCTTAAAGCAGTAGGTAAGACCGCCTTTTTGCACTATTTTGTAATTTTTTTATATACTTACTTTTTTTGTTATTGTTATGTCTCTTGTTTTTTTTGTCTCATTTATGTATTTTCTTTTGTGTGTGCAAATAAATAATTTATTATTATTATTATTATTATCAGTATTTTGCCGGTGGGCGTGAATTTCAAAATGGTTTAACATCACGCGGGCCTCAGATAAAGTCCCGGCGGGCCGCGGGTTGGGGATGGCTGAGTAATAGAAGTTAGAACTATTGTACTAATCTAACTTTAGTCGGTATTTAGGGTTCCGTAGTCAACAAGGAACCCTTATAGTTTCGGTCTGTCCGTCCGTGGGTCTGTCCGTCTGTATGTCTGTCCGTGGTTTTGCTCAGAGACTATAGGACCTACAAAGCTGTAATTTGACATGAATGCACATATTAATAATGGCAACAAAATGGTACATGAAATCTTAAAAAAAAATATTTTTTATGGTACCTTCCATACACATCAAGCGGGGATGAAAATTTTTTTCACGTCCACCCCATCGTGTGGGGTATCGTTGGATAGGTTTTTAAAAACTATATCAAGTATTCATAGATCATTTTCCGATTTAGGGATCTGTTTGTGAAATTTTAAAGTTTTAAAGTGGAAAAAAATCGTTAGAGTCCAGTGTCCCCCCTTCTACCAGCTAAACGGTTGCTTCTGGAAATGTGAAAAAATTCACGGGAGTAGGAAATATACTGAATTTAAAAGGAAAACTGTCAAGGCCAAGAAGACTTCATAAGTTATTGAGTAATAGTCGATCAACTAAAAAAAATGTATTCGGCGAAGTATAAAGGAACTTTTCATTCAAATTCCTTTGAAAGTAACTGAGATGATGTTGTTAGTAGTATAAAACACGTTATAAATGTACATTCATTGACCACACAAAAATTAAAAAAAAAACTAGCGGTATTACGGAACCCTATATTGCGCGTGGCCCGACACGCACTTGGCCGGTTTTTCTTTGAGTACCCAGCTCACTTAGTCGGGTCATATCAGTCTATTCCTGAAATCTTAGGCTGTAATTTCAATAATTACTCCAGTTATAGTTAAGAATACTCAAAATAATCTAGCTTATAAAATACCATAAAGAAGCTTAGATCTTAGAGCTTTACACATTCATAAAACCTATATTAATACTATAAAATATGCGAAAGCGTGTTTTTCTGTCTCTCTGTCTATCTGTTACCTCTTCACGCCTAAACTGCTGAACAGATTTTACTGAAATTTGGCATGATCATAGGTGGAGTTCCAGGACAGTGGACACTTTATATCCTGGAGAAATTTGCGGTTACCGCGCAAAAAACGAATTTAAACAAAAATCTCCAAATATTATTAGCACAAGCTTATACTACCCCTTAACCAGCCCTAACAGAGCGTAATCTTGAGGTACAATAAAATATGCATGTTACTAGATCCAGTATCCGTCCTACCTCGTGCCAGGCCTGGGTAGACCGGGGTGAACAGTCGCGTTATAGAGGACAGTTGATATAACCAATACTATTACACTATTGCTGAAACGATCAGACGTACCGATTTCCAGTGTGGTTAGAAGACATTATCATAGTATCTTTCCAGTGGCGAGGGGTGAATATTTTGAGAAGGGAAGCCGAAGTAAAAAATCTACTTACCAATTTTGGTAATTTATAATTGAATGACATGCTTTTAATTTTCAAAACTAAGTTTGGAAAACAAAGTTTCCTTCGACAGCAAAATATAATCTGTCAGACAACAGTCTTTCTGAATTAATGCCATATTTTCCGAACTACACGATTACGTCGTACGACTCACAATTCACAAGTCACAATATAAATTAATTTAATTCACGACACTCTTCTAAGTTCTAACGCTAAAACAAAATTTAAATTCGACAAAACAAAACAAACGACATGTTGTTTACAAACACACTATCCGCCATATTAATATGTCAATCTAAAAACCAGCAAAATAAAAATGTATTACGCGCCTGTCATATTTAGTACCGCTAAAGGCATTCTTAATAAAGTCGTATTACAAAAAATCCTACCAAAATAAAATGTATTACGCGCCAGTAAAAGTATAATGTCGCTACATTCATTCTTAAATTCGAATCATAACAATTTTACTTCATGACTCATCTATCTCGCTTGCACTTGTGCGTTGCTAATTAACCTTTCTCCGTAATAACTCGTCGGGCATCGAGTTATTTCCAAGTATATATCGCGCGTGCTAGAACGAGACAGAACATGACGACCAGTTCACAGGAATGAAAAGGACAGATGCTTACTATGAACTGTCGTTGTATGGAGAAATAAGCCGCTAATCCTGCGGCTTATTTGATTCTCTGCGCCCGCACATTGCATTGCCTTTTAAAATTTGTAGGCGATAGTTATTAATTCAAACTATGTATTTCAAGTGAGAGAAAAATTTATTGCATATAACATTGTGAATTCAAAGTTTTTTAAGTAGGTATGTAAAATATTTATTAGATAAATATGTCGTTGGCCCATATATTCGATTTTTCTAAGCCCTAAGGGAAGCCGATGGGAATCGGGTTATATGGACGCTTCGCCACTGTATCTTTCTATGTATTTTACATACCATCTTCATACATAGCTGAAGTTTAAGTTCCTTGACTAGTTGTTACTTGTTACGTGTACGCGTAAAAAACGCAGTAGCTGCACACATTACTGCTACAAAAAGTAGCCTATGTCCTACCTAATGATCTTATTTAAATTTAATCTTATTTAAATTCGCCGTTTACGCGTGCGACTGGTAATAAGTAGACGGTACGTAATAAAGAAGAATGATGCTAAATCTTTTCACTTCAACTGCTATTAAAAAATAAGGTGATTGACAGATGTTGACAGATATGAAAGTCAAAGTAGAAGAAAAAGCAATTAAAAAGAGGAAACTTATTAAAGTAATTTAATTATTATTTATTTTTATTGTTGTAATTTGCAAGTAACACAAAATTTGTTTATGCAAATATCACCAGTTATATATAATCATACCTTAATGTTCAAAATTTATTTCAGCGTGAAGAATGGATGACAAGACAGAAGAACAGGATCCAAAGAAGAGCAGAGTGTCCATCATGGGCAGAAGCCGGTCTACTCGGTCTCAGTTCAAGTCGTTCAGTAGAATGAGGATGAGATCTCACTCCTATGGGTTCGGCAGCGTTCATGGAGTACGACCTTCGGAACGTGGGTCGCAGGTGATAGATATCCATACTATCCATACTAATATTATAAATACAAAAGTATCTCTTCTGTCTGTCTGTCTCGTTTTCACGCCAAAAGTACCAAACCGATTGTAATTAAATTTTGTACACAGATAGTGTAGAGCCTGAGAAAGGACAAAGGCTTATACATTTTGATGAGGGAAAATATCTTATTTCCATGAAAATAACGATAAAATGAATACCTACTGCAGTTTTAAAATATGACAACAGATGGCGTTTTAAAGGAGAAATACTGTTGGAGCCTATGGGCAATGAACATTTTAGTTCTAATACATGACAACAGATGGCGTTTAATTTTTTACTTCATTGTAACATAGAACCATTAGATAGAATTAATCATACTTATTATGTTTTTAATTATAATTTTAATACGTTAGATACATTTTGTTTAATAATATTATCACTTGGTATAATCAATCTATCTTATCTTATAAGTTATCTATATAAATTGAATTCCGCTCTAAAATAAAGGAGTGTACCGTGTTGGCCTAAATATTCCACCCAGAAATATATCAATGCAATGAACATTTTAGTTCTAATATATAAAAACAAATGGCGTTTACTTTTTTACTTCACATCAGAACTAATCAATAATCATACTTTATGTTTTATTCATAATAGGTGTCAAATTTAAAAACTTAAAAACCCTGGTAGGTGGGACCCCTCAAATCAATATACACAAAAACAGCTGTGCTGTATGCACATAATATTTAAGTTTTTTAAATTAAATTTTATATTTTGTGCCAAATTTTAAAGCTTATTACTTAACTATGTATTACACATTTTTACCCATAAACTATTTATCATTGAGTTACGTCACTGCATAGATAATTAAGTACTGAGTATCAAGTTATATCGAAAGAATTGGCCCCGTGCGAGTTTCTTACGTCGGTTCTTCTCGCCAGGTTAGTTCCCGAACCGGTAGTAGGCACCGTAGGTTCTACGTCCTTCTGATTTTCAAAAAGTGTATTCATGATACCTATCTATACTTATTATAAAACAAAGTCGCTTTTTATTCCCTCATTTCCTTTTGTTCCCTTTAATCTTTGAAACTACGCAACGGATTTTGATGATTCTTTCAGTGTTAGATAGACCATTTATCGAGGAAGGTTATAGGCTATATTTTATCACGCTAAGACTAATAGGAGCGAAGAAATAGAGGAAAATGTGGAAAAAACGGGGAAAATTATTTGAAAGGGCTAACTTGAACGCGCTAATCTCAGGAACTACTGGTCCGATTTGAAAAATTCTTTCAGTGTCAGATAGCCCATTTATTGAGGAAGGCTATAGGCTATATTTTATCACGCTAAGACTAATAGGAGAATGTGGAATCAACGGGGGAAATTATTTGAAAGGGCTTATCTCGCGAACTACTGGAGCAATTTTTATGTTATTTGGCACATATAAGAAGTAGACCACGTGAAGGATCATAGGCTATTTTAATCACTTTTTCAGTGGCTATATATTTCATACACGTGCGACGCCGGGGCGGGTCGCTAGTTTTGAATAAAAAGATAATATTTTATTTTATTTTATCCCGGCATTCCCACGGAAACGGGAACCACCGCGAGCTGTAAAATGAAATCCACGCGGACGGAGTCGCGGGCAACAGCTAGTTATTTATATGGCAAAACAACGTTTGCCGGGTCAGCTAGTAATATTATAAATGCAAAAGTGTGTCTGTCTGTCGGTTATCTGTTCACGCTTAAACCGCTGACTAAATTTGGTTTGGGGATATTTTGAGCCCTGCGAAAGGACATAGGATACTTTTTATATAATAATATTGGCACAACGAAGTTGCGGGCGTCTACTTGTTTAAAATTTAAAATATAAAAATGCGACACTGTGCCTGTCCTGTCAGTCTGTTACCTCTTTACGTATAAACGAGGAAGGACATAATATTAAGGCAACTTAAGACAGTTTTTGTTCGTGTTTCTGGCAAAACGTAGCATAAGAAGATAGGTACCAAGAAGGTAAGTACTAAGTATCTATAGAGCGTAAATATAGCATCAAAAGTAATACGTAACTACATAGAAACTTTATATTACGTTTATAAACTTCTTATAAGTACGTCAAAGCAAACTGTTTCTGAGGCATTTTATTAACTAACAAGAAGCGGTCTTTGTAAAACTTCGTGAAGTTTACTTTTTCTTGGTACCTAGGTAGAAAATAATATTTTATGAAGATACAATTGCTTTTTAATACTTACTACTTTAATAATACGAGCTGAAATAATGGTTTAATTTTTTTTCCTAGTTAGCGCCGGAGTTCAAGCGTCCTCAGCTTCTATACCTGAACACGTACCAACTGAGCAGCTTCAAGCCTTTTGATGTGACCCTGGTAAAGACAGCCGTGGAGGATTCCTTGGATGACCACTTCAGCGACCATATATACCATGCTCAGGTAGGAAACCTCTTATTCTTACTAGCTGATGACGCCCGCTAGTTTCGTTGCGATTCATTTATCGCGCGACAATCATACATTTTGCTCATTAAAATCATCCCATATCTTTGCCCGTATCTCAGTATCCATACCAAATTTCTTCTAAATCGGTTCAGACATATAAGCCGAAAGAGTTAACAGGCAGACAGACAGACACTTCTTTCGCATTCAAAATATTATTAAAGATAATCCTCACTAATGCACCAATCTTATTATCTAGCATCTATATTCCAGTATTAAAAGATCATGCCTTCTCTTTTGTACGTAGGTAAATGAAAGAGACAACATATTTAGGAGGTTGGATTACGAAATACAACATCACCTAAAGCTTTCCTTATAGGCGTCTCCAGCGTTAGCCTTACGAGTAGCCAGCGAGATACTGAAGAAAGTCAAGGGTATGGCTTTCAACCGGTACCGCGTCATAACAGTGGTAAGCGTGGGCCAGAGACGAGCCCAGAGCTTCGTCAACGCTGTCTCGTTCCTGTGGGACCACGAGAGGGATGCCTACGTGGACGTCCACAAAGAAACCGCTACTGCCTTGATCCAGGTCACCGTGTTTGGGGTTTACTTGGATTAGATAATAAAATGCTAGAGCAAGATATAGAGAGGTTTGTCGTTTTTTTTCTGATCCTCAGAAGGACTGACAAATGGGGAGTTACCGAACATTTCTGGGCCAGGATTTCCCGCTTTCGTAGCTAATTAAGCTGAAAGACTACGAAAGCTGACAACAAAACAACGTGTCTGACTGATCGCGATCTACAATGTCCTGTCCGATCACTGTTTATGAATAGCGTTTT
Source organism: Lysandra bellargus (assembly GCA_905333045.1). Taxonomy (NCBI): domain Eukaryota; kingdom Metazoa; phylum Arthropoda; class Insecta; order Lepidoptera; family Lycaenidae; genus Lysandra; species Lysandra bellargus. Next base: position 10,149,173 of record HG995334.1, read on the forward strand.
CCCATTCTGTACCGTTCACTCCTTACTCCACCAAAGAGACACAAAAATCAAATACTGCGCCTTCTTTTTCCATTTTTTCTGGACCATCTTAAAGTTATGTGTAGGCTACAAGTACTCTATAATATTTTCTCCTATACTCACTACAAACTCAACACGATGCGCGATGACCTAACCAAGAGATGTTAAGTTTAATATTGCACGATCTAATTTCAAACAAACAGCTTTTCTAGCCTCTCCAGCTCATATAATATGTGCTAAGCATTCTCGCTAACTCTAATGTCTTTTGGACGATTCCCGCGAAATTAAACTCGGTAATATTTCATCCATATAAACGTCTGACTCCAAAAAAGGGTAAGGGCCGGGTTCTTCCCCATACCCTTTCGTGTATATCTATCAGTTTTATCAAATTCAACATAGTAGTATTTTAGTTGGTTTGATGAAAACTATTTTTCCTGGACAAATATTATGTATTCGGATATTATCAGTAAAAATTATCCATTCGCTTTCTTATACGCGAAAAGACTGTATAATGTATACCAATATTTTCATAGGCGTACGATAGACAAGCTATAGTTCAATGGCTAATTTCTCTCTATCCAGACTGTAACCTGTGTACCTAATTGAAAAACTCTCACCCCGTCTGAAAAAATAGTCTGCTTTTAAAACAATATCGCAAAATTCGCTGAATATGCATGAAGTTTTATTATCGAAAAGTGAACAGAACACCCGTTCGTTTGTTGCACATAACATTTTATTAACCTTCAGATGATTGGGAATCGAACGACGATGAGTAAGTTGGTGGACAGAAGGGACGCAAAGATTTTTCCGGTTGTCAAAGAATCTGAAATGGACGACCGACAGGATTAGCGAGAAATGAGGTATAGGGCCAAACGTCTTTTAGAATGAGATATTATTTTCTGTTTGTCTATGCCTATGGGAAAAAATATTTTTCCCTACGAAGCAACTTGCGCCTAAACTGCTGATGTAATTTGAATTACTTGCTATGAAAATTCAATAACGATATTTCAGTAAATTTGTAACAATGGCAGGGAAACATATTATAGTAGGAAAACATATTATATTTCTATTTCTTAATTCACATAATTTGCCTATTCAAAATAAGACAAATATTTTGAGGATACCTACTGAAAGTGGAGTTTTTTATTCGATGTTGCGCCTCTACGTTGGTTATTCTCATGTGAGTACGTCGTTAACATTTTCACTTGTGCGAATATTCCGCGGCACGTTTTAGTTCTCTGTTTACGATCGACAAAAATTATAAAAATACCAATTTTATAAATTTTATTTTTTTTAATATTGATCTAAGTTCGAGATCGGTATCTCAGTCACTTCTTATTCCACGTTCATGCTTAAACCACCGCACCGATTTGAGTATAAAATAATATTATGATCTAAAGAAATTATTATTTAGTGTCCCAAAGGACACATAATATTATGGTAGTTTTATAGCGGCAGAATATACAGTTTCTGCACTAAGCAAGTTGTACTGAATCTTGGTTAGAGTTATCTCAGCTCAGCTAAGTACCTGAAGGACTTGTGTTACAGGTACCAGACAACGGAAATATATTTAATACTTTTATACTAAGTATACATATATTTAAGATTTTTATTATATCATACAAATATTTAATACACATCCAGACCCGGGAAAATTGAAAACCTTAATTTGTTCCCTCGGCGGGATACGTACCCGCGACCCGCGGCTTGAGCTGCCACACACTCAACCAATAATTGAGCCACATATGTCGTGATGATCTAAAGATAATATTATGGTAGTTTTATAGCGGAAGGATGCAGTTTCTACTTTCTGCGCTAAGCAAGTTGTACTGAATCGTGTTTAGAGTTATATAATTATCTCAAATAAAAAAATAAAAAACAATAACAATTTAATAGCATAGCAATAACAGAAATATATATCTTTATAAATTAGAATCAGGCGTCAAAACATAATACAACGCGATGCAGACAGTCTGGTTGATATTAGATATTTGCATAGAAAATAGAGACGAGTCTCGCTATAAAAGAAACAACATAGTCATCCTATCCAACTGGAAATGATTAAAAGTGAAATGGATTTTAATTTTTTTGTAGTGTTAAATAAGAAATGATCTGAGCTAAGTCGTTGGTTGATAATAAAAAGCTAAATACACGTTTATTTTATTGACTTATGTCTTATTTCACTTAATTATTATACCTAGTATAGATTTAATTTACAATTTTGTAAACGACTGGTTTTGGATTTATCCTTCGGTTATTTTTTACCAAGAAGTTATACTATACGTTACATAATTTACAATCTACATTATATTATAAGATATACTAAGCATACATAAAGTTAAAACTTTTATATTTTGTAGACCACCTTTATATTTCATTGGTTAAGTGCCTACAGAATGCCTACAGAATAGAAAACAAATAAGACCCAATACATTTTATCATAATCCATACTTACTTCCATACTATTATTATAAATGCGAAAGTGTGTCTGTCTGTCCTTCTGTTTGTCTGTCTGTCTGTCTTTCTGTCTGTTACCTCTTCACGCGCAAACCGCTAAACCGATTTCGCTGAAATTTGACATGGAGATACTTTGAGTCCCGGGAAAGGACATAGGATACTTTTTATCCTGAAAAAATGTATGGTTCCCGCGCGATAAACGAATTTTGGTGCAACGAAGTTGCGGGCGTCATCTAGTATTATAATATGTTATATATTATTATTATGATAAAATGTATTTAGTTCATAGGTTTCTATAAGGCATATTTTAATTTATTTAATCCATCATGCGTATTACACAGTCAAAGCTCAAAGCATTTCGCAACATAAAATTATTTCCAATAACTATTTTTGTGTAGAAAATAGTTTCAAAGAGCGAGCCCAAAGGTAACATACCATTGTGCGCTCAAGAAATGTAAAAGGGGTTCAAAATGAATTCGTTTTGAATACATTACGAATTCTGCATCTCAATTTTCTACCTTAAACCTCGGACATAGGAAACAGTATCGCGCAGCATCGATTTTGCTTACAAACTAATATTTGGCGGCAAAATCACATGCTTACACAACTGTTACGGCCCCAATGGCGGTTTTCGGCGCCATAAAATGCCCCTAAAATTAACTCCGCTTATAATTACAAGGAGTTATCTATGTTAAACATATAACGGGGCAAAATAACGTTAGATTAGACGCCTACGCTGAATTTCCCCTCATTAACGAGGAAATTACGTTTATTCATTATTATTCCAACAGTAAATACTCAAGAGATTGCGGTATATTAAAAGTTAAGAAACATTTTTACGTCATGAAAAATTAAGTATAGACTCTATACTTTCAAAAGATACCGAAGCTCTAGCTAGTTAAAAGAAGATCTTTTGACCAAGGGAAGTAATTTACTGGACCAGGCTAAAGACTGCACATCGTAATTTAAGATCAGCTGATGATCAATCCGTCTTTAGAAACTTTGATAACGTGATTCAGGAGCGCTGTTTGGACCGCCTATTCCAATAATAATTTCAAGATCGAAAATATGAAGATCGAAAATACTATCTTCATCTGTGGGCCTTCCTTCACGCGGCAGTACTAAGAAAAATTCAATGATTACTTAGCTTTAATGTAATGAAGGTTTTGACATAATTAAATTTAAGTTAGCATTTAATCCCTCCGAGGGCAACATTAACAGCCAATGTTACGAACATAACCCAAATTCCCAAACAGTAAATATAAACCGTTTGTAAACTTAAGGGATTCCTTATTTGCAAAGGACATTTCTTAGGCTCTTAGGACCGCCATATTTTATACACAGGTGTACCTGTACAAGATAAATAATTCACGGTAAGGGACATAATATTTCAGCAGATATTTCTGTTTGAATTTTTCAAACCGTTTATTTCGACGTGCCTTTGCTATTTACTATAGCCGGGTCACTGAACACGTCAAAATTCAGCCTATCGCTTTTTGACTTGTTTCGCTGACGAATGGATATTTTACATACTAGCTATCTAGTTTCCGTACAATGTGATAAGAGCGTGACCGCGATATTTCTGTGCGCAAGTGAAAAAGACAATATGTAGTCATAGGTCCTATACAATTTTTGAAGGCATCTCTATAGTTTTCGTAGGCATAATGTGCAGTTTTCGTAGACAGCTGCGCAGATTTCGCAGGCTTCTCTGCAGTTTGCGTAGGTACCTGTACAGTTCTCATAAACAACTTCCCAGATTTCGTAGACGTCTCAGCAGTTTTTGTAGGTCCCTGTACATTTTTATCAAAATGGTTCTAGCCATTCACGCTTAATGTCGTAACCGACGGAAATCGGGATTCGTTTGTTTGTTTTCTTTTTTTGTTTATCTTTAGAACTTTATTATCTGTATAGTATACAAGCTTACCTCTACAGCACTTTCAGCTATAAATCTGAGCTACAAAACCAATCTCAAGAAGTTCGCTATTATTTATGCTATTCACAATTCATCCTCAGTTTTAGATGTTGAAATAAAAATGTATTTATTAGTCTGCAGTTCAATACTGCTGTAGTAGTGTTGGGACTGAGAAAGAGACTATTATTGTTTATTATTTTCGGTATTATAGGTCTACTAGAATCTGATGGCAGAAAGTGAGAAAATAAATTGACTCTAGCAATACCGAGGTAATTGGAATAAAACATTTAGATCCTTTTTTCTTCTTATAGCGGCTGATTATGTGTGTTAAACATGCAAATATAAAAATTTATCCAATGATCGAGGATATTTTTTGAAAATCTTCTATCAAAAATTGCCATCAGATTCTGGTAGACCTATAAACTTATGTATTTTTTTAGTTTAGGTAAATAAATAAGTAGGTACAATGTTCAAGAAGAGACTAAAAACTTATTATGTCAACGATTTTTAGCAGATACTTAATTAATGTATTTTTCAACATGAAGTCATTAAAACTGACCAAGTGTGTGTCTAGCCACACATAGCATAAGGTTCCGTAGTCATTTTTAATGTTTTATCCTAAATGATTTTATCCAATTTTTTGATGTTATATTGTATGATGGCTGAAACGAACGTTGTTAACACCACACCCATTACTAATAAAAAGTTATACAACGTGTAATCTATTTTTTATTTTATTTTACAATTTATGTATCTACACACAAAATAAAGTTAAGAGAAAACAGACAAAAACTAAAAATATTTGTTCTGTCATCCGTGTGATTTTTTCAATGTGAGTAATGGATAAGATAAGAGCAAAAGATTATAACGTAGCCATTATGTAAATAATAAATATCTTTTTAATCAGGAATTAGGCTAAACCATAGACAAATTTTATGCTAAACTAAAGATTTATTAATAAAGTCTAGTACAGTACTTCACTATCGAGAATTTTTTCGCGGGGCTGGGCAAATGGACGCTCCAGCGACGGAACAAAGAAAAATAAAATCGACCGTTCGCAAAGACTACTGAAACACAACACTGTATATTTTATATTTCTTAATTAATTGAGCAATTCATTATTTAATTGTTCGCTCACTATTTCCTGTTAGATTTAATTAAGAGAGTATTAGATTATTAATTTTTGTTGTTTCATACTTTTGCGTTACGGCCGCATAGAAAATGTTTATTTGATAACTTTCTGACAGAAACTCCATACATTATTTGTTAATCTTTCTCATTAAATTAATTTTGAGTAATCCTTTATTGTCTTGACAGACAATAAAGGATTACTCAAAATTAATTTAATGAGAAAGATTAACAAATAATGTATGGATTATAATAATGTATGTAACAAATAATGTACGGCCGTTATTTGTGGAATGTAGTGTGGAATAAAATTATTATTGTACGAAGGACTAGGCATGCATAAATTCTAGACAATATTATTTTAACGCCCGATACGTATTGTGCAAACTTACCTTGTTTAGTCATTTCATGAGTTAGATACTTAAAGGTCATGAGTTTTTAATTTTTATTAAGGTGATAGTGATGATGAATCAGCACAATTTTTACCAGAAGTGAAAAATTAACACCTGGAAACTTTTGTTCTAAAAATTGCAGGCCTTTTCGCTACAAAAAACTTTTTGTGTAGCATGAAAGCATTTCAAAAGAGAAACGGCAGCTGATAATAAACAGCTCGCATTCTTTTGACTGCAAGCGATATTAGCACGTGTTTTGTTTATTGAAAGCATTAAAAATTATGTATTTAATTTTATGTGCAACGACAGGGTTCCAATTCTTATAAATCGGACCTCGCTTCTATTGTAAGACGTTCGATATTCGAATGCAACGGGGCAGCCTAGCAGTATTCATCAGAAACTTGCACGTAAGCTGCACACGATATATATTTGGAGTTTGGACACTATACTTTTTGTTTAAGCTACGCAACCATTTTAACTGCCATATATATTTAGTAATCTGTCGTGAAGGTGTTCACGACAGATTACTAAATAGTTACTGCTTAACTTTCGCGACACTTCTTCCCGTGAATACGTAATTTGTGGACGTAGTAGGCGCACAATATTTGCAAGCGCGTGCGAGTGAATCTCTTTGATCATCGAACGAGTATCCCTTCGAATTTCGTTCGATTGTAATTCGCACTAGAATTGTGCCCCAGCAATTTGACTCGCATCGCTCGTTTAAAAGTTCCAGCTTCGGTATGTTTAAAAATTCAGGCAATGCTTTTACAGGATTTGTTTTGAGAGTTGTTCTCACTCTGGGCTAGCTGGTGGGATTAATTTACAAATGATCGTGCTGTGATGAAACATTAGTTTAATTGGTGGCTTAAGTGCAATTTCATAAGCGCCTGTTAGTGGTAATCTTTGGTTAAAACAATAATATATTAACTTCTTTTCTGAGGGAGTTCTAAAAGGAGGGCTATGATTTTAATTAAGTAATAAGCTCTACAATCTACATTTCTAGTCGGATGTAGGCTCGAGAAGTATCATTCGATTTTTTTTTATCGCGAGACTGAGCACAGCACCTGTTACTTGTCAATGTTAATCGTTGGTTAAAATATTATGCTATCTTTTTAAGAGAATCCCATTAATGGCAAAAGGGGAGAATTATGATTTCAAGTACATGTATGCTTTACATGGTCGGATTTATGCTTGAGAAGTATCATTAGATTTGTTTTGATCGTGACATTGAGAAGATTTATGAGTTCAAATTCGGTAAGTCAGTGACCTTATAAAAATCGCGTCATAACAACTTGGATTTCATAAAACGTTTGTTTTGGGGCTCCAAAAATGATGGAAGCAAAATATTTTTTATTAGTTTTAGGGTGAAGCCAAACGAGCGTAATATTATATTGTGAGTTGTGAGTCGCAGAATTTCTGCTGCGTAAATATCTTACCATACAAATCATGACTCACAAAACTACGCTCGTGTGAATCAAACAGGACTTTTGTATGAAACTGAATGGAGTAGAATTCTGCCGAACCGAAATTCTGCGACTCACAACTCACAAATTACGCTTGTTTGGCTTCACCCTTAATGTAACAGACACAGTGCAAAGTGCGTCAAAACAACGTGTGTCGGACCATCTAGTAGACGCAAAACAATCGGTTTTGATGATACGTCCTATCATAAAATGTTATTGAACAGTCCAAGCCGTAGCCGAAACCACCATCGGATAACGGTAGTGAACAAAAAGTAGGGCTGCTTTCACATCAAACTGACTGCCTCTGGCTGTCAGCAAGCCCACTTACTCGTTGGAATAGCATAATAACGTGTCGGTTAGGTGTGAACGCAAAAGTAGATGTGAATGGAAATGCCATCCGTAACACTTTTCCCACATTCGGCGGTTCATAGTTTGGTGTGAACGCAGCCTTAGCATCGTTGTTGACTGTTTTAGCGAGAAGATATTTCTTTGTTTAAATATTGACGTAAATTATTATCATCTCTTCATATTTTTAAGTCAATTTCCTTCTGATAACACATTTAAGAAATAATTAAGAAATTAAGTTATAACAGAAAATATTATGTCGCACCTAAAGGAATAAATATAATATAAATTACTATTTTTTGTTATCAATAGCAACAGCTGTAGCTAGTAAGTATGCCTTATTATGTGTGTGTTTGTGAGTATGCGCTTACAGCTTAGAGTAAGTGAACAATAACAACAAAATAACCTTAGTATTAAATTTATTCATTAGTGAAATAGTCAGATTAACGCAGTCATTACTTATTCTAAAATTATATTTAATTTGAATTTACAAAAACAATATTCGTTTCAAAAGATATTATTACACACTCAATAATTAAAATGTTACAATTTAATTACCAATTAAGTCCGGTGCAACCGTTTTAAAAGCTAATTGAGCTGCACCTGGGCGGGCGGGGACGGGTGGGGCAGGGCGGGGGCGGGCGTGACGTAGGCGATGACGTCACACGCATGTAGGTCATTGGGGCGCGGGGAACCCCCCGCCCGGGACTTCCCAGATATAGGTCTTGGACTAAAAATATTCTGACGCATCCTGCGATTGTGACGTTATTTCTAAGCACAGATTGAACGTAAACAAAGGAACGATACTGATTTTAATATGCTGTTTACTGTGCGGTATATCAAGTTAACATCATTGATTATTATTATTTTAATCGCATATTACGAATTTTTAGTATACTTAAATGGTCAGCCAAACCGGATATATAATAATACAAGTACCACAGCCTTCTCAACCACTGTGATTATAATGTTGTGTTGTGTCATGTTGAATCAGCGTTCCTTAGGTAAGTATCCTACAGGAAACCCTCAGTGTTTTGATTAATTAATCATCTATTCATCTGTTTTGTATTTAGTCATAGTTATGCCGCCTCCTCACGTTGACCTATGATGGAAAAATACAAGCGTTTCCAAACTTATAGTGAAGAGATCGAGATGATTGTCAATTAATGTTGAGTGGTAAATGGACAGCTACGCAATCATGATTATGGATAACGTGGATATGGTTATTTTTAACCGACCTCCAAAAAGGAGGAGGTTATATGTTCGGCTGTGGTTTGGGTTATTTTTAAGCCCTTTCTCTCCCCTTTTTCATTTATTTTCAAGGACTCTGTTGCTGTTGGAAGGCTAAGTTATCCAACAGACGGTTCATATCTCCGCCTTAATCTCTTTGGGGCTTTTTATCTTCCGGGCACCGTTATCCGGAGCTTAATAATATCTAACAAAGGACTCTGGAAACGTAAAATTATCTCGATATCCCTGGCTGAAACTTCCCCGGCCTCGATCGCCTACAAAAGAAATTTGATCTTTTGGGGTAATTTAAAAAAGTATTACTTTCTAACGCGTTTTCTTTTGTTATAAATTGAGGGCGAACGTTAGGAAATTATTCTTGATGGATACAATAATGAACGGAAATAATGGAAAGAATTTTGACGACAGAATATTTAAGTTGAAATAATTTTATGAGAGTAATGTTGTTCTCAATATCGGAAAACTGTTTCTGGGTTGTTTTTAGGGTTTTATACCCAAAAGGTAAAAACGGGGCCCTAAATTACCGAAACTTCGCTCTCTGTCCGTCTGTCTGTTAAATTTTTTATAGAACATAATTATTATTTAAGGGGAATTATTAAGAATTAACAATTATAAACAGGATTTATATTTCTAGCAAACAAGATTTTTAAATCTATGATTCAATCTTAAAACCTGTAAAATTTGTAAGAATTCATTTCTTTCATTCATGCCTCTATGACTTCCTTAAACTTGGTTATAGGAAACTCGGCCGAATTTTATGTGAGGGTATCGCGATCGTCGTAATTCTGTTATGTCGGTCGGTCCGTCTGTCCCCGCTATAAAATTCATATGCCATCGATTCTGTAATAGCATTAGAGCCACATTTTGTATGCGTACCGAAATTAAGTTATTTTCGACTGCTTTTGAAAAATCACACATCTTTTTGCCTCGTCTAAACTGTAATGAAAAAGAATATAACATAAGAATATTAATGGTTATATTATGCTCGCATTTTTCTTTTTTTACGTTACTCAAAGGCAAGTTATTCTAATGTATGATAATATCGGATACTCTCAGAATATAATAAGCGTATAGGACGTCTCCTGATCGGCTTTATTTGATTTCTGTCACAAAAAATATCGGCTTGAGGTTTGTACGGTTTTATTACGCATAAGATATTTTAGGGTTACGTCTGAATATTTTATTTTTACAGTTAGCAATGAAATACTGAATCAGATATTTTATTGGGATGCGCTAAGTCACACCGCCTAGTAAATAATTTGGTTTGGTAGAAATCTTTTGTGCAGTAAGTGTAATATTAAATTAATTTTTACTTGTCATTAGCAAAAACGTTACCTTTGTATGACCAAGTTTCAGTGCACTCTATACAACAAGGCCTTTGCATCCATTGAGGATAATTTATGCAGAGCGAAGTAACCACTCTTCATTCTTCAAATACTGTAGTACCTGGGACAAGATTTTCAATGTCCGTGTGGTTGCCAAGCACATATCCAGCATTCTCGCTACATGGTCGGTCTAGTCCAGAGGAATGAGCAGGTCAATACGTCTAGGACGAACTGTGTGCAGGTTTCCTCACGATGTTTTCCTTCACCGTACGAGCGTCCGTATTATGTACTTGGTACCTGAAAATGCCTCATTGGTACACGCCTCCACCGGGTATCGAACCAGCACTCTCTAGTGCGAACCAACGGTCTTCCCACTAGGTCACGCACGATAAGATGAACTCTATATATGAAACACATTCACACCCTAAAATATTATCAGTATTTTTACATTATTTTGTCACATCATAATATACAATTAGGTTATCCTGTACACTGACAGAAAAAATGGCCCACAACGTACAAAATAGGCGTTGTCGATTGTTTTTTGCTTGTGAGACAATATCTATATAGTTATAGGCTCAATGCCAATGTTGTCAGACTTACGTCAAGGTACACACAACTTGGATGTAGTCAATTTCAAGAGAAATTTACCATGTTGTCGGGCGAGCAAAAAAATATTGTTTATTAGTTAATGTATAGTGTTGTGTTGTAAAAAAACAAGTTAACAAAGTTCACAGGTAGAAATTGACAAAATGAATATTGTTTTTATCGAGCGAACATTAATGGTAGCACAATATGCGGCATATATGCGGGGTATGAGGCGCCTGAGTGTGGTGACGAATCAAAACATTGCAAAATTTAAAATATTTTGTTCATTCTTGTGACGTGTCGCGAGAACTATAACGATATTGTTTGTTGATTTAAACATTGAAAAATTGAAGAATTTCTAAATAACGCCAGATTGGCACATCTCAAAGAGATTATGTCAGGTATGTTCATCTTTTAAACCTATTATTTTATTAACAATTCTGTGTTATTTCTTGTAAATTACTTAGGTAGGTAAGTACTTCTTTTTTAACGTGTGTGCACTAGTTTCTCATTATTAGTTCAATTCTATTTGTATGTATGTATTCTTTGTTTAGTACCTAATGTACTAAACTTTAATTAATCTTATCTATGAAAACTATAAAATTAACTTACCTACCTAATATTATAAATAATAATATGACAAAATAAAAACTTACTTTTTGCCTAACTTACTACTACTATTTCACAGCTCACTACTGATTTTGAGGTCGTGTACCCAAAAGCAAACCGCGAGTTCGAAGAATACTTTCCTATAATTAAACAAAAGCTGCTAAAATTGCTTGCCGAAAGGGCAGAACGATGGATTTGTTGAAATTAGCTTCAGGTAATAAACTATATTTTTATCATCATCGTACAGGCAGAATCACTCATGAAGGTTAAGTTTCTTCGTAAATTTAAGTGCTTATCTACAAAATTATATCCCACTTAATGCATATCAGGGAAGGATAACAACGTGAGAAAACCGACACACCTCAGATTTCATATTTTGTAGATAAATAGTTAACCAATCAGTTACCTAGCCTACAATCAGCGATTCAATCTCTATCTGCTAACTTTGTACCAATCGACTAGCCTAATTAATAAAGTCTATGTGTTTCTTAAACAGTTAGTGAAGAACAAACGAACGTAGGCGCATTGCTCTAGGGATATTTACCACTTACCCTACTCCAACAGATGCCCGTCATAAATCAGATCAGAACCGATCAGAAATCGGAATATACTGCATCCAGAGAGATATGCTCTACCTCGATAAAGGTATTCCAAACCAGCCTTATAATTTTAGGTGTTATATTTTCCCTTGAGTAAAATTTACTCTTGTTTATTAAAATTTACGTGACACAATTATGTTCACTTATATAAATTGTCATAATTGTCATTATTAAAAGTAATGTTTTGTAGTTAAAATTATAAGGACATTACATAAGGCTGTAATAAATGTTATATAAAAAAAAAACAAGTGTTATTATTAAAATTATTTAATATTTACAATCCCTCGTCTATCTCTTCGCTCGTCGCTATGAGTAATAATTATTTCAAATACATACAAGAGCAAAATAACTTTAATGGTCTCTTTTCAGCTGTGTTTCTGTAGCAATTCCTTCAACGTTGTGAAATTGAGAACTCTTTATAAAGCAAATATTATTTACAAAATATTTATTGACGTTCATATTTTCTGACAGCAACAATTAATTTGCATTTAAAAGCAATTTGCATTTTTGCTATTTAAAAGAGTTTTACGTTTAACAACATTAAAGGCATTTCTACAGAAACAACGCTCGGTTGTCAAAGGGACAACACGCCGTTAATTTTGTATTACCTGAGAAACTATAAGGGATGATTCCACCCATGAATAGTGAAAAACTTCTTGTATGGGTCCAACTCTGTAGCTTTCCAAAAAAATCAACTGTTCTATACATTTTGGTCGAGTACTTATTGACCATTTGTATAGAACAGCTGATTTTTTTGTTAACCCACTAGTCCCATACAAGAAGTTGTTCATATTCATGGGTGGAATCATCCCTTAAAGTTTCTCAGGTAATTTAAAATTAACGGTGTATAAGAGTTGTTAAATTAACAAAGTTTTACGTTGCTACAGAAACAAAACAATGCACTTGTTAAATATCGAGTTGCTAGAATAACAACGGTGAAGAGAATGTTTGGTTAAGTTACGATGCTACAGAAATAACTCTCAGTTGTCAAAGGGACAATATAAGAGTTGTCAGAATAACAAAGTCAGAAAGTGGGGTTAGGTTACATTACATTGCTAAAGAGACATAACTCAGTAGTCAAAGAGACAATATAAAAGTTGTCTATTTGACCACATTGAGCGAAGGACAGATTAGGTTACATTGCTACAAAGTTAATGTTTAAATATAAAATAGACAACGTTACGCTGTGACTTTATGACAAAGTTAAGTTAAGTTCCGTAAACTATGCACTTTTGACCACGTTTAATGTTGTAGATTAATGTTGTTAAATCGACAACAAACATATGACAATAAAAACGTTGACTTATTGAGTAAGTTACTTAAAGGGTTGTGTGTGGTTAAAGTTTTGTTGTTTAATTGACAATAAATTTAGCTCAGTGTAGGTTTCTAGGTGACCGGGTACCCGGGGAGGAAGTACATCTTATTTAAGTGTCAAAATCAATGCGATTAATCATCGCCGACGTCGCTCCGACCTCAGCCGGTGTAATCCATCTTGTGTCGAAGCGACTTGGGATTACAGGCTACATTGAATATTAAGTAGGAAGACTTTATTCTCAAGGTCAATTCGGCTTTAGAGGCTCTATGTTTAAGCTCGATTAAGGGTGAAGTCAAACGAGCGTAATTTATGAGTTGTGAGTCGCAGAATTTCGGTCGCGTAAATATCTTTTCATACAAAACATGACTCACAAAATTACGCTCGTGTGAATCAAACAGGACTTTTGTATGAAACTGAATGCAGCAGAATTTCTGCCAGCCAAAATCCTGCTACTCACAACTCACAAATTACGCTCGTTTGGCTTCACCCTTACATGCGTTCGCGCACACGAGCGGCTTGGCCGCTAAATTATGACGAGATCACAAGCAATTGTATATAACAATTTATACGTCATATAAATAGCGGCGCAGTAGCGCAGTCATTTTTTACAAACAATTGTTTGTGATCTTGCGGTGTAGCCGCCAAACCGCGCTTTCGAGCGGAGACACATAGGCTGCCTTCTCACTAGCGTTTGTCCAGCGTAGGCGTTCGATGAACGTTTGCGCAGCGCAGAATCAGTACGCTGCGCTAACGCCGCGTACCGATTGTTCCTGAAGAAATTGTGTAACGCTTGTTTCGCGGTAGCGCAACGTTTAATTGGTTCTGCAGAGGAAACGTTACGACAACGCGACACACGCGCCGCGTTGTCTGCGCTGCGCATATGTTCATCGAACGCCTACGCTGGACAATCTGTGTGAAGGCAGCCAATCGAGATCTCTGATTGGTTAGCGCGTCGATATTCAAGCTGGAGGTTGCGGGTTCCAATCCTGCTGACGTAACAAATTTTAAGGTGTTTCTTTGTCAGGGATGTGTATTATAATATATTGTTTAGTACACAAGAGCACTCTTTCTTCCATTGCTCCCATAGCGAGACTGACGAGAGATCAGGCGCAGAACCGACTTTCTATATGCCGATAGGATCATTTTTCATGTCATAGGCATTGTCCTAACCGAAATTAATAACTAGTAACTATCATTTCTCAACGCACGAATGGAATCCGCGATCCCTGAGTCAAGAGCAACAATCTAATTAAACTTTGGTAGCGTATGTGTCGCAGTCATCTGGTTTAATCTGCGATTCGATCGAATGACTAGCGCTTTCATTGAATGACACCATTCAATTGAATGACTAAATGACAACTCGTCAAGACGTTGACTGTAACGTTTAAGGTCTTGACTAAAAGTCATATAGCGAAGTCGTTAAATAGGATGCTATATTTATTTTCAAGTAGCCGTTGACGGGGTGGTTATAGGTAAATCTACGCTTTCATATTATTTTATTAGTTATTAACTTATTACAAATAAACCACTTTAATGTAAATGTAATCGATAAAATATCAACACAGTGCTATCAGCTGTGCGAGCTGTTTGACGCCATATTTGTTTTAGTGATTAGTAGCGCCGTAGTAGGAAGAAAATGAAATACGTTCAATTACCTGACTGATTTTATGTCCGCTATCTTCAAAACGATATGCTACAAATGGCTAACTAGTTGAACGTTGAGGGACGATCGTTCAATCGACGTTTGGCCGAGTCATTCAATTGAATGGTGTCATTCAATGAATGCGCTAGACATTCAATCGAATCGCAGATTGAACCAGATGACTGCGACATGTGTATAGTATACTAACAGTAGTGGTTGATAATACCATGATGAAGGTATAACAGGTATAACATAGCACTTTTATGAAAATCCTTTGACAAATCCGTTTGGAATCCACTATGTAGCAAGGCAGTGAGTAACAATATAAAATATTCGATACGCTTGTAGCGAACTGAGATATAAGGCAGAACTTTATATTTCAGCTGCATAATCCATTTCTATAGTAGACCAGTAGCATGTTAAGTAAGCTTCGATATCGTTCTGAAATATTAAAGTAGAAGCAATTCCGATGAAGAAAATCGAAGTATAAATAAATACTGGCAGTAAAACTGATTATTGATTTATTTAACAATCTTCTTTTTGGGAATACAAATATTAAGATAATAGTTGTGAAGCATGTTACAAATCCTTTTGCCCTGAATATTAGTTGGTAGTATAATATTAATATTATTTTATAGCACACAAGGAAAAGGCATTTAAAAAGTACAGCTATAATGTTGATTTGCCATTGGATTAAAGTGGCGGGCAGGGGAAGAATGAAACTGAAGATATTATGGGATGGTTTGCACTCGGCCAACGTTCAGCAGAGGACAGCGATAGCAGAGTAAACAGAACTGTCTATTCTGGCGATAGGTTGATGATGATGATGATAATATTATTATGCAATCAGCCTGAGTCTGCTCTTTAAGCAGAATAGAAGAGAAATAAGATAACAAAATTAATTCAAAACCCTGAACTTGCTCACAATTTTTCTGTTATATAAGTAAGTTACTTAATCAAGTCTAAGTGCGACCGCACATCGGAGACACGACTGTAGTTAGACAGTCTTGTTTCACATAGACAAGTCAGTCTTACGACACAATTTAAAACAGTTGTGTCTATCATGTGGCGCACACCAAGTCAAAACTGTCTTGACTACGATGACGCAACGCATACAATTGTATAATATTAAACAGTAGAGAACGCCCGGACAGAGTAGACAGAATTATTATAGAGTATGCCGACTTAGAAGTTAGAAATTTTTAAATTTCACGTATAATATGTCGAAAATCGCTACGGTTGTTAACTTGTCACTAGGAACTTAAAACTATGACATAATACAGGCATTAGGGTTTCCTATTACTGTATTTCTCTGGGATGTTAAACATGTTAAACACGTTAAAAACGGGTTGTGAAACACGTCAATTTGAAATAATTTATATTTTAAACAACTTAGGTATTTCAAATAACAAGTTGTATATTAATTAAATTAAACCGAGTGCATTTTGCGTCTATTGCGAGCAGTTCTGAAAGATTTTATAGATAGAAAAGTTCTTATTCGGATAAAAATAACTTCAAAAATAAACGGGAAAGACTTGACGGGAAAGATAGTACTTGGATCGCTGGACGTGTTTCTCTTTTTGGTCGTATTATTGTTTATGTTTTGGCACATGTGATTAAAATTGTCAGAATCTAATTTTGAAATCTATAAGTATTTAAAATTAAATTACATCAGCCAGCGCGAGGCACATTCCATTCATAATCTTAGTGTTACCCGACGAATTTGACACAATATATTGAAACCTGTCCGTCTCTTTGCAGTCGAAGTCCAGAGCTCGGAACCGGTATTTTTTTAAACAGGTTAAAACGCTCTATAACCAGGTTTTCGGATAAGTGCTCGTTCGGAGCGAAATAGAGATGCGAGCGGTATTGCTTCTGAAATTACCTGGTTAATTTCTCGCGAAAAGTAACTACTGGAGTGATATCTTCTATCCCTTTCTAGTGCACCATCTAATAGCCAATAGGCCATAACTTGTTTATGTGTGGACAATGGGTGATGGTCGTGGTGTGTGTGAGTGGGCTGGGCGAACATAATCGCGAACGGTTCTAATCGGTATTTTGAGCAGTGAGCGATTTAATTTTGCTCTTAGAACAAAACCAGAAATAATTTCGGTCCGTTCAGAGCGGAATCGAAATGAAAACGCTCTTTTGGAAATGTATCATGGCGTTTCTAACGAACAGGATCGCGAAGATTAACCAGGTTTCCGAGCCCTGAGTCGAACTACTGGTAGTTATGTCTATTGTGGCTAGACAGTTTTGTCGTAGATGTGCGCGCTCGCATACACTTCAAAGGGAAGCCGACTGTCGTTAGTCAGACTTGTCGCGAGGCGCATTAGACAACTTTGTCTACTAGACGTTTTGTCTCAAATGTGCGCGATGGAAAATTTCAATAATTTTGATTTTTCACTTTTTTATGAACAATCAAAGGCATTCATGAAATTTTCATGTAAATAAAACAATTAGGGTTTTTTCATTAATAAAAATGATTATTTAAAGGTGAATGCCCAAAAAAAACCCATAGTCGATTAAAATAATTTATAAACAGCAAAGTAGACCATTAATAGTAGATTGTAAATATGTAAATCATTTCATTCAAAACCATAACCGAAACGGATAATTTGAAAAAAATAATCTGAGATTTTGAGACAGCGCTTTGAATGAACTACCTATGTAATATCTTCCTTTGTTTTTGTGTTTTCTTCGTAAAAACGATATATACAATTTAAAGAAAATAAAGTCTAAACCGGCCAAGTGCGTGTCGGGCCACGCGCAATATAAGGTTCCGTAGCAGCGCTAGTTTTTGATACATTTTTAATGGTCAATGAATGTACATATTTTATAACGTGTTTAAATACATTACTAACAACATTATCTCAGTTACGTTTTTAAAGGAATTTAAATTAAATTTCCTTTAATACTTCTCCGATTAGTTACATTTTTTTTAGTTGATCGACTATTACTCAATAACTTATGAAGTCTTCTTAGCCGTGATAGTTTTTGTTTTAAATTCAGCATATTTCCTACTCCCGTGAATATTTTTCCAGAAGCAACCGTTTAGCTGGTAGAAGGGGAGACACTGCAAGACTCTAAAGATTTTTTTTTTTCACTTTAAAACTTCATATTTCACATCTCTAAATCGGAAAATGATATGTTATACTCATAATATTTTTAAAAAACCTATCCAACGACACGAGGTGTGGGGTGGATGCGAAGAAAAATTCATCCCTGCTAAAATATGTGTAGGGGAGGTACTTCAAACTTTTTTTTTAAAGATCTTATATAACATTTTGTCGGCATCATTAATATGTGCATTCATGCCGAATTACAGCTTTGTAGGTCCAAGTCTCTGAGCAAAACCGCGGACAGACAGACCGAAACTATAAAAGTTCCTTGTTGACTACGGAACCCTAAAAAGAGATGTCACGGTACGTTTTTCGGAAGAAAGCGTAGGTATACCCTCTTAAACGCACCTGTAGCTCTACTAACGTTGCGAGTGTCCATGAGTGACGGTAATTGCTTTCTATCAGGTGACCCGTTTGCTTGTTTGCCCTTTTATTTTCGAAAAGACGTAGATAGTTAACTGATATCATGTAATAATCGTTAAAAATACATGTACAGATTTTACCATTCCTATAACAAACTGACATGATTCTATACGTTTAGATATAAAATTGATTAATATTTTAATATTTATCACTAGACAAATATATTATTACTATATATATATTAATCAGTAGACAAATATAAATGTGTTTTTACTACGTACTAATCGTCACATTATCGTTTGTAGCATCATGTCGTCATGTCATAGATTCCTATAAGAAAAGTCCGATCGTTTTTAAAGTACTTGGTGATTGTTTAATCCAAAAAGGATACCGTAGATGTAGTATACTGTGCCCCATATAAATGGTTTTAATCGATTACGGGTTTTTGGTCCATACATTTTTGGGCATTCACCTTTATTAGTTATAAATATAAAAATACTAGATGACGCCCGCAACTTCGTTGCGCCAAAATTCATTTATCGCGCGGGAACCGTACATTTTCCGGAGTAAAAACTATCCTATGTCCTTTCTCGGGACTCAAAGTATCTCCATGTTAAATTTCAGCAAAATCGGTTTGAGCGAGAAGAGGTGACAGACAGACAGACAGACAGACACACTTTCGCATTTATAATATTAGTATGGATATATTGTTATCTGGCTTCTAACAACAACAAAACAAAATAATAACAATAATTGGATATAAAAGTACCGTAATTGCTTTATTTACATGAATAATTTTGGAATGCTTTTGAATGTTCATAAAAAAATGAAAAATAAAAAAATAAATGAATTTTGTCAACGGGAATCTCTTCTAAGCCCTTTTAAGATTAGCTCAAAAGAATAATAAAAATTTCTAGATTTCTTGTTTAGAAATGATCAGCGTTTTTATGTTAACATTAAAGTGGTGACTATTAACAAATTAAGAAAGGCATAATAATTAAACAAATTGTGATAATTTATTTTTGTTAACGGATTATTGTTTATTGATATATCTACTTACTACCCAAATTTTTTATTCTTAATATTAATATTTAATCACATAAAATATTTTTTTAGTTCACGTAGCAGATTGCGGCAAATCACGCGCAACCCGAACCACGCTGCAGTGGCGAGGGGTGAATATTTTGAGAAGGGAAGCCGGAGTAAAAAATCTACTTACCAATTTTGGTAATTTATAATTGAATGACATGCTTTTAATTTTCAAAACTAAGTTTGGAAAACAAAGTTTCCTTCGACAGCAAAATATAATCTGTCAGACAACAGTCTTTCTGAATTAATGCCATATTTTCCGAACTACACGATTACGTCGTACGACTCACAATTCACAAGTCACAATATAAATTAATTTAATTCACGACACTCTTCTAAGTTCTAACGCTAAAACAAAATTTAAATTCGACAAAACAAAACAAACGACATGTTGTTTATAAACACACTATCCGCCATATTAATATGTCAATCTAAAAACCAGCAAAATAAAAATGTATTACGCGCCTGTCATATTTAGTACCGCTAAAGGCATTCTTAATAAAGTCGTATTACAAAAAATCCTACCAAAATAAAATGTATTACGCGCCAGCAAAAGTATAATGTCGCTACATTCATTCTTAAATTCGAATCATAACAATTTTACTTCATGACTCATCTATCTCGCTTGCACTTGTGCGTTGCTAATTAACCTTTCTCCGTAATAACTCGTCGGGCATCGAGTTATTTCCAAGTATATATCGCGCGTGCTAGAACGAGACAGAACATGACGACCAGTTCACAGGAATGAAAAGGACAGATGCTTACTATGAACTGTCGTTGTATGGAGAAATAAGCCGCTAATCCTGCGGCTTATTTGATTCTCTGCGCCCGCACATTGCATTGCCTTTTAAAATTTGTAGGCGATAGTTATTAATTCAAACTATGTATTTCAAGTGAGAGAAAAATTTATTGCATATAACATTGTGAATTCAAAGTTTTTTAAGTAGGTATGTAAAATATTTATTAGATAAATATGTCGTTGGCCCATATATTCGATTTTTCTAAGCCCTAAGGGAAGCCGATGGGAATCGGGTTATATGGACGCTTCGCCACTGCCACGCTGTTTTACCGTTACTTTCGCCGCTCAATTAAAGCTTTATAGCTTTATGGATTGATGAATGAATCCTTATGGATTATTGGTAAGGTTCCAGGGTCTAGGATTTTTTTTAGGAAATTTTCTGCTCTATAGATAGAATGTTCTAGATGGTATTCCGAATCGAATGAGATCAAAATCATAATTTTCGGTGCATGAGATCAGGTTTTGACGAAAATGGCACTTGTTTACCAGAGTAATTTGACATCATCTCAACATAACACTTAGCGGTGCGTTATGTAAAGTCCCATAATTTTTAGATATATCAAATTTTGTCAAAGAAAGCGAGTGCAACTAAGCGTTCTATTATTGCCACGCAGGTACAGTATTTCAGTATGAACTTGGTATGAACGTAACTTATTACTTCGACGCCGCGTAGTCACAACGCATATGTAGCATACAGCAGTATTCCGTTGGAAAGTCGTACCGCACCGCACCGAAGCTGTATGGCCTCGTGCTAACAAGTTTAGTGACGTTGTGTTGAACTACAGATTGTCCCACTTATCTGCCCTTAGCGTCGTTTGTCTCCCCTGTCAGGTAGTTCGGGTAAGTACACATTACGTGACGGCGGACTAAAAAAGTAGGTTTTTCTCCTTATATTTTTTAGCCCCTTTTCTTTATTTTTTATAAATTAACGAAATTTAAAAGGAGATGAGTATTAAAACCTCTGTTATAGAAAACTGTATGACATCTTACGCAATTTATTTAACGCTAGAACTCCCAAGCAGCCACGTGTGGCCGCGAGAACAATAGATTTCCAAGAATCAAAGGACAAGACAACAACGTCTCCGTAGTCTAGTCACGGTAAAGAGCGCGGCTCTTGACTCGGAGGTCGTGGGTTCGATTCCCGCGTTGGAAACATGCTATTTCCAAGTATGGTTAGGACAATGCAGGCTGATCACCTGATTGTCTGACAAGTAAGATGATTCAAGCGTCGGATGGGCATGTAAAAAGTCGATCCTGCGCCTGATCTCTCGCCGATCGTGTCGGTCTTCCGTCCCACTAGGTTATGAGAGTGAAGAAATAGAGAGTGCTCTTGTGTACTGCGCACACACTTGGGCACTATAAAATTACTGCTGCGTAGCTGGCCTGGTTTCAATGAAACCGGCCACCGAAACTGGTGTGGGAGCTATATAAATAAGACAACAAGGCAAGTGTTTTGATTAATTAATAGTAAATTGATTACGGGTTATTCATGCCAAATTCTACTTCTTATTCAGGTGAATTTAACATGTTCCTTCGTTTGAATAATAGTATGTACGCACCACGAGTCAGGAAATTAATCAAACCCGATATTCATTGAGAAAGTAGTCGTTTTGAGCGTAGATGATGTAATACTGAAACAACAACCTGATATTACCAGGAATAGATCCTTTGATAGCACTTCTGTGAATAGAATTTTCATATCTTTTGACGTTTTAGAATACTATAGTTGGGGAGGAGAAGAGGGGATTTCGGGAGTAGCTCGAACGTGTCAGATTAAGCTTGCATAGGCTTCCGACATTTGTCTAGTTATCATGGTATAGAAATCAGATTTCTCGCGTGGTGGGTAAAAAAAATTTTTTTTGAATATTGAAATGTCGTCGGATCTGTCAGATTAAGATAGGAGATGTTTAGTATACTCCAAAGAAGCTTCCGTATAGAGCACGGACGATTCAAATGCTAGGTAAGCCTGTAGGAACATTTTAAAATATAAAAAAATAAAGCTTCATCCTTTCTTAACTAAACTTCGCAGATATTTTATTTTGCTCTAAACTAAATGATTTAGTCTTTGTTGTCTAAAATATATTTATAACTTACTTAAATTAGCAATTTTCTGAATATATTTTCTTTTTCAAAACTTTAAAATGGCTGCAGCTTCTGAACCTACCGCTAAAATAAAAAAACGCTCTTATTATTATTTTATCAGCTTTACCAAATGTACAAAACCTACTAGGTCTCTATGACGCTCGAGTGACTACAAAAATAGCACCCTCCCCTCCTCTACTATAAGGCTTGCAAGAATAGAACGTTGAATTCAGTTTGTCGTAAATATCATTATAATACTAGGTGATCCGGCAAACGTTGCTTTGCAATATTCCCACAACGATTTCGGAGACAGTGGCTGGTTTTATTAAATTAGGCCAGCTACGTACAAGTAATATTATAGTGCCCAAGGGTGTGCGCAGTATACAAGTATCATTTCTTCTTCTTATCTATCAGGTGATCAGCCTGCTTTGTCCTAACCAATCTTAGAAAAACAAACGCGGGAATCCGGAATAGAACCTGCGACCTCCGTCACCACCGCGTCACGACCACGCTCAAAACTACTGGACCACGGAGGTGTTAGAAATATAGTATGCGAACCAGCTTAAAGCTTAAATAAATAAAAAGTTCACAAAGCCAACACAGATGCCTTTCACACTAAAAACCTTTTAGTTTCAGTCGGAATTACCAACTATATTCTCCAACAGATTCGCTAAAACCTTCCCACTCATAATCCCTGTCCTTTCAACTGGCCTTTTTGAAGATTTTCAAGTTTTAATTGACCCCCAAATAAAGTCCGGATTATTAATGGTTGTCTGATGTTGTAGGTTACGTTTTTACTTAGAAGAGTTTAATCTTTCTTGTTGTATTTTAATTTCTTTTATTTAAGAGACTTGAAACCGTAATATTATGTCAGCCAAATCAAAACTTTTAAACACAAATGTATCCTGTAAATGTAGTGAAATTGAAATTGTAGATAAAGTATAAACATACTTACCTTGGTCTCGTTATCGATGGTAAATTTTCTTGGCAGCCACAAATTACACTGATATGTAATAAGCTTAAAACGTTTCTATCAAATATATATTTAATTAAAAACAAAATGCCCTTTAAAGTAAGAATGATGCTCCACAACGCCCTCGATGACTCTATCATAAATTACGGATTAACTAGCTACGGCAGATCTTACAAACAAGAATCCTAAAAACCATTGTGCCACCAAATATTAAAGAAAAGTATAATAAAAATTATAAAGAAATGTATAGATATTGTAAAGTACTTCCGATTACACTTAAAACTGAATATTGTATCCTTAAAGATCATTTCTTTGATGTCGATCTCCAGAAATATAATATTAGTCACAATCACGGATTTAATTTTTTTTTTTTTAAATCCGTGGTCACAATATTCAGACACGACAGAAAACAAAAAGCAAACTAAACATATCAAGGGCAGTAAATGTTTACGGAGAGAGAAAAACCGATTATATTGTACCTCGATTAATCAACAATTTGGACCAAACCATTGTTAACCAGATTACTGAAAAGAATATTAAAAATAAACTAAAAACATATTATTTAAA
This sequence comes from Lysandra bellargus, assembly GCA_905333045.1. NCBI lineage: Eukaryota > Metazoa > Arthropoda > Insecta > Lepidoptera > Lycaenidae > Lysandra > Lysandra bellargus. The sequence goes on from HG995334.1 coordinate 10,173,209, forward strand.
TAAACTGCTAAATGATAATGACTAATAGGATAATATGATATTCTTGTTACTTGTTTATTGTTAGTTTTTACTATTGTGTTATGTAATAATTTTTTAAATATTTTGTTTTCTGATGTTATGATTAAGTGTTACATATTATGTTTAATTTTATATGTGTATTGTGTAAAATAATATTGAATTAAGTTTCCTAAATAATGTAGTACATATTATAAAACAACAGTACACTCCGGACAATGGTGATTTATGGAGAGTAACTATAAATTATTATGTATTTTCTTATTAAATAAATAAATTAAAAAAAAAAAGTAAAGGATATTGCCATTTGATTTACTGCTCGGGAACCTTTTTTCCCTATTTAAATGATCCTTTATTCTTTTTCGGAACTCAATTTTTTTTTTGAACCTAAAAATAACTGATTTAACGACATAGGCATAAAAAAGTAACAGACAGATACTTTCAACATTATAAAATAATTATTAAAGAGAAGAATATATTATGGGCTTAATTTTAAACGTTAAATAACTTGTTACGTTGTTTTACGAGTTACGCACCCCCTCATATTTACGTTAGTAAATATACTGTGGGTTATAAAAAGCCATAAGAGTTAAGTGGTGTAAGTATCGTGAGCGTTAAACGGTTAACTTCCGCGAGTAGGGTTGTCAGATTGCTGAGCCGAAAAGCCGGATAATTCAGTCAGCATAGCCGGACATTTGTATAAAAAGCCGGAAATCCTGCTATCGAGTACTTAGAATATATACTCTAGGTATAGCAATACTTTGGTTGGCGCGTGTAGAATTTTCTATTTTATTTAAACGATTTACTGTACAAGTTGTTAGGTTTAACACCGTTATCCTTAAAACCATCAAATGAGCCCGTCAATATAAACAACTTTTTCTATGAGGACAATGTTGGGAACTCACGGAACGGTGTTTGTTCGCGCCAAACTCTAGCGCGACGTTGGCAACACTGCCGCGCGTGAGTTTGCACTCTGCGCTGTCAACTGTCATACGCGACACTGTGAAGTGACACATTCCGCTTTGAACTGTTACCGGCGCGCGTTCGTTAAACATACGAAAATCTCCTCTCGGTTAGCCGATCGGCCCAAACTTCGCGATTAATCCAATAACTATTCGTAATTTATCCTCATGAACTAAGCTCAGTGATAGTGATTATAGACCACGGTGATAGTGTGACTATCAGCTCGTCTCATCTCAGCCGGCCGCCAGCATCTCAGCTCACCAGGCATCTTCCTTCATTATATCCCTTCTCCCCAATCAGCTCCCACAACGGCGTAGAGCTTCGCCCCTACACTTTCTGAATACTGCTTGTCCTTGTGCAGCGCGTGCGGCAGGATGTGGTCGGCGGGCAGCAGGGCGGCGGGCTGGTGCGCGTAGTTGCGGATCTGGTGCAGCGAGATGAACTGGTTAGGGAAGGAGGAAGCCTGCTGCTTACCCTGCTGGAAGTGCAGCGTCTCGTACAGGTAGGGCCGCGTGGGCAGCCCGCCTGGGTTGCCCAGCCCGTTGAGGTGCGGCGCCATCGAGTTGATGGGCGTGAAAGCGGAGTTGGAGACGGGCGGCTGCCCGCGCTCGTCATGCTCGTGCTGCGCGAACAGCACGCGCTGCTGCTGCAGCTGCTGCTTGTGCTCGTCCTCGCGTTGCTGGTGGTAGCCGCCGTCGTCGGACATGTGCGCGGTGCTGTCGGGGCTCACCTTGGGCCAGTAGGGGTGGTCGAAGGCCTGCGCAGGCGCCGCGGCCCTCAGCGAGCGGTTGAGGCCGAGCCCGAGCGCGGAGATGGGCGGGCGCTTGTTGGCGCGCTCGGCGTGCTTGTTCATGTGCTTGCTGAGGTACGTCTCCTGCGTGTAGCTCTTGCCGCAGTGCTGGCAGATGTGCGTCTTGAGGTGCTTGGACTCCCTGTGCTTGGGGATGTGCTCGAACAGGTCCTTCTCGTGCGTGAAGCACTTGTAGCAGGAGTTGCACTTGAAGGGCTTGTCGGTCTGGTGGCAGCGGCTGTGACTCTGCAGATTTGACAGCTGGGAGAAGGCCTTGGTGCAGCCGATCTGTGTGCAGCGGTAGGGCTTGTCGCCGGTGTGCGTGCGGATGTGCTGCTGCAGGTGCGACAGCTGGGTAAACTTGCGCTGGCAGATCTCGCAATGGTATGGCTTGATGCCCAGGTGGATGCGCGAGTGCTGCGCCAGGTACGACGAGTTGGCGAACGCCTTGGGGCACTGCGTGTAGCGGTACGGCTTGGCCTCGCCTAACATCCTGTATAATAAATAAAAATTAACATCTCATTAGGTGTTAAACTTTACATATTCTTATGTGTAAAGTTTTCATAACGAATCAAAAATTCAACAAAAGTCGGACTTCCTTTAATTTTGGCCGGACACGCAATCAAAAGCCTGACTGTGTCCGGCTTTATCCGGGCGACTGGCAACCCTACCCGCGATGGTCCCGGGGACCCTTTGTTACTTCATTCCCCTCACACGCGCACAATAAATGCGAAAAATTTTCTTCTTTCACTTTATCACATAAATAATAATGTATCCAAAATATGTTCGGAATTTAGGTCGGTGTAGGCAAAATAAATCTTGTCATTATGAAACTATTTGTACTGAAATATGAAATAATACGAATTATATTTTATGTACTTAAAAATTAAATCCGTTGCTTGTGAAAATATTTAAACAACTGGGGTCACTCTTATATTATATTTTTGTAATACATTTCATGGAAAAATACTTTAGCAACATGAATCACCTGACCGTTTTGTGGATATTTTACCAGGGTCAATGTCAATTGAGATTTTCCTGTGTTCTTCAATTTTAAACAAAAATGAACAACTAAATTCAAAAAGGGAATAAAAATAACAAAACGAATTAAACATTCATAAAAACGTGAACTAATTAAAAATTATACGCTTGTTTAAATAAACTTTTTCAATTACAAACGGGTCGTTTGGACCCGGGCTGATCAGCTGTGTACCTTGACCCAAATGCCGGTTATGGGTTAACGGGTTATGTAACCTTGCGTTCGTGGTTGGGAGGGGTACTAATAATTAATTTTGATTGTATTCTAAATCCCTTTTAGGGACAACGAGCGTCATTTGTATTCGCGGTTACGTTTTTAGCTTGTTTTAAATTTGAATATTATTTTGGTAGTGGACTAATTTTAGTAATACTTAGCGTTTTAATAATAATATTAAGCTTTGTGTATGAACATCAAGTATGTAATTATTAAATTGTTGAAATATCTTCTATGGTGTACAAAGATAATTTTTTTCACACTTTTGTATGGGAAATTTCGTAACGCTGAGGTGCTTGCCCATACAAAAGTAAAAAAATGATCTTACAGCGCAGTTACTTTCACAGTTTCTTATGAGGAACACGTACACACCTAACTGTATAATCTCTTAGTTTTGTTACACCCTGTATGTTTGTATATCTGTCTATAATTATTTACAGAGATAAACTTTTGGTCAGGAAAGGGTATGCCGTATCTAGGATATTTCTTTTAACAAATTAATCTTTGAATGAAATTGCAGGCAATATCTAGTCAACTAATGGTGCGTCCACATTTGTATCATTTGCGCGATCAGATCTCCGATCAGATCACCGTCGCGATCATCGCGCCGTATCAAGTATGCGTATCATAGTGTGGACGCCTATTAGATCATTCTGCCGATCATGCGAGTATTTGATACGACACGTATCAGATACGCGGTTAACAGCGATCGGGGCGTATCATGATTCATGATACGCGTATCATTTTGACACGCTTCGATGATACGCGATGGAGATCTGATCGCGCAAATGATACAAATGTGGACGCACCCTTATATACTTGAAATTGAGCAGTTAAGAGCCCGGGTTACCGTCGAAATTCTCATACATACGTAACACCAAAATCATTTTCTCATACGAAAATATTTAACATGTTTGAGTTATTTTTCAGCTTAAAATAGTAATTACCTAGGTTCCTGAACATAAATTAACTTCAAAATATTTAAACACTAAAAAAATTTTTTTGTGTATAAATTTTTTTTACTAAATATGCTACTAAATATTTAAACACTAAAAAGTAAAGTAAAACACTAAAAATATATAAATAAATATTAAATTTACTACAAAATATTTCAATGCGCGTCACATGTGAAAACTTTTACGTCCCACTTACAACTTTCAGATTTATCTGTCATATTTGTTTCTAGAATACATGCCAAAAGAATACAAGAGAAGCTACTTTATAAGATACGAACTAGTATATTATATTGTAATCTACACTAATATAATAAAGAGGCAAGGTCCGCAACGAATAGATTCTGAATGTCTCGCCGATTTTGATAAGATTCTGCTGACGTATGCAGGCAGGCACTGACTCGTTCCTGTGGTATTCTATATTTGGGCAGACAGAAACAAAACTTCATCGGTCTTACCACAAAATATTAAACATCTGTTGAACAGTTGTTTTGAGACCATTTTGTACTGAATTTTTCTCTAATCAACTGTTCAACGGGTGTTTAAATCTTTTGTAGTAAGACCGCATATTTCTAAAACATGTCGTATGAAATTCTGTAAACTTAGCATGTCACAACCACCTTTTTTAAAGGCCTACTAAAACTTATAGGTACCTATGTATTTAAAAGTTATTTTAATATTGACAAATTCAATCCATCACGTCAAGTGATCCTTGATCCTTCTGGGAAGCCATAAAACACTTTCAACCTTTATCTCGATATAAAGAATTTCAAAGAATACTATTTTGACCTTTAATCTTTAAATAACGAATAAATAAAGTTCAATTGCAGACCTAAGATTATATTTAATTTATGCGGCACAACATCAACATAAAAACAAATTATTATTATTATTATCAATTAGAATAAATGTGTATTTTTTAAAAATTTGATCAATGAAACGTAACTTAAGCTTTGCGCCAGCTGCTGCCGTGTGCATAATATTGTACAAATATTGTCTTTCTTTAATTCTGCAAAATGTTACTAAGTTTAAGTCATAATCTGCTTATTAATAAATGCACAGTGGCAAAATCACCAAGTTCCCACGATTAAAATGATCTTACAGCGCTGTTACTTTTATTATTCAACCCATTACATAGGCTACATTCAACCAATGTAACAATTTCACGAGCAAATAAATCATGCCGTAGCAGCGCAACTGACCTAAATACTACCTTAACATTTGTAGGGTAAAGTTGAATGTAGGTTAATCCTTAGGTCCCAGGAAAATCTAGGTTTCCCAGGGTCCTGTGGAGCGAGATCGCGATATCTCCGTCCCGCTCAAATTGATTCTCCCGTCGAACGCACCCTGACATTTAGACAGAAGCGATCGCAGATTTGATGCGGAAATTGTAGCTTAGCTGTGTTGTTTTAAATTGGATATATTGTTGAGTGGTTTTTGTATAAACAATGCGATAGGTTTTTCGATTGTTAAATGATGTTTTCTATAGAAAAGATTAGAAGTATATTATTTATTTAAATTTTGTTTTGTATTAAGTCTTTGTTATTATTTGCAAAAGTAATTTGCTTTTAACCCATCAATCCCCAAGCGGCAGCCGGCTGCCGCATAACAATTGAAAATCTATTGTGTCTGCTATACCCACGTTGTTAATAATAATAAAAATAAAGAACTAAAAAGATCATAAAAGTATATTTTATAACCTAGAAATCCGACTACGTGACCATCACTCTTACGACCAAGACGAACCTAATGACGTGCTACGAGTCGTTTAGGGTATACTTAAACTAAAAAACATACATACACTTAAAAATAATAACCTCAAAAACTATTAACGTTATAAAACTACGTCAAGCAGCTAACAAAGCCGCACCGCCGATATGTACGCAAGCTATGACGTCAGAGCATGCCCCCGCGTGCCCCGGTGCCCCGCTTGCCCCCTCGCGGGGCCCGGGCTGGGGCCCAATCAATGCTTCCATTTATAGCGAGCTGGGGCTCGCTATAAATGGAAGCATTGATTGTGACCTTAGCAAGTTGCAGCTTCGTACAATTTACGGCACTGAATATTACAACACAACTGCGTATACTTTATTTTGGTATATTGTAAATATTGTCTTTGAAAAGTTCAAAAGTTTTTGAGTAAAGGTCGGTGTTTAAACCCATAGCTGGTTTCGTTAAAAAAGGCAACGTATCTTGTATCGGGGGTAAAAAGTGACCCCACTCCAATGAAACATAAAAAATATATCAAAACAGCTTTTTTTCAAATTAATTAGTTTTGTATACTGAAATAAATCTCTTAACCTTAATAAATTTCAGCTTTTAAGGTCAATAATATTAATGAGTAATATTTTTTTCCTTTTATAAAAAAAGATGTAAGTTTTAGATCATACTTAGACGACTGATACTTTAACAGCCCCTCACTATATTAAAACATAAACATATCTTTTATTTCTTTTCTTTTATCTAGTTTTCTTATGTAACCTAAATAATAAAACACACGAATTTATTTTGATATCGGCTAAAAATAAAAAAATGACAGAGCAAACCCAGACGCCAAAAACTACTCGCAAAATTTTGCTATTTTGTATGTGATTTTGGCAAAATTTTCTTTACATTACAATAACGAGCACTTGCTATACTTGATACAGGCCTTCTTTGCTACTAGAATTTTAAGAATCCGAAACTGTACCTATGATAATTTCGCTAGAACAGCTGACTTCCTTCCTCTCCTTACGATCGTAATCAGTTTCACGTTGCAGACTGTTATAGTAGTTTTGTGGGTGGTTTCTGAATTACATTTCGAGTACTTATTACATAAAAGCTAATTTTGGTAACGAGATTACACAGAATCAGAAGAGTGTACAATGTACATGTTTAAATAGTAAAGATATCATAGAAAATTCGAACGCCTGGGGTAACTTTTGACCCCCGATACCAGTTAAGGGTTAAGATGGATGATTTAAACTAATTAAGCTATTGTAACGCTAAATGTTGCGTGCAACATCGTTAAGTCAGTTTATCACTGCACTACACAACTTTACCGTATAAAAACTATCCTTGATCTTTCCCAAGACTCAAATTTCCATACCCAAGATTAAGTGGTTTTCATATTATATTAAACTGCACATTATGCAACCAAATTACTGAAGTTCGCCAATTTGCCTATGGTATTACAATAATTTATACTGTACTCGGCGAAACATGGCGGTAGCGGTCATTGACTCCCTGTCAAAAACTTGGCATTTTCTATACAAACCGCGATTAACAATGAAGTGTCAGATGTTGTCAATCGCGGCTTATATTGGTAAATGACTAGTTTTTTGACAGGGAGTCAATGACCGCTACCGCCATGTTTCGCCGAGTACAGTTTAGGTACGTAGTGCTACGGCGTAGCGTATTGCTACGAAGTAATCTCGTAGCGGTTCTACGGTAAGCGTGCGTCCACATTTGTATCATTTGCGCGATCAGATCTCCGATCAGATCTCCGTCGCGTATCATCGAAGCGTGTCAAAATGATACGCGTATCATGATACGCCCCGATCGCTATTAACCGCGTATCTGATACGTGTCGTATCAAATACACGCATGATCGGCAGAATGATCTAATAGGCGTCCACACTGGTATGCATATTTGATACGGCGCGATGATCGCGACGGTGATCTGATCGGAGATCTGATCGCGCAAATGATACAAATGTGGACGCACCGTACGATGATTTCCTAGAAAAGATGTTATTCTGAGTTTGTAATGTTAGGGGGCGTCCACAAATTACGTGAGGTGTTTTTTTGAATTTTTTGCCCCCCCCCCTCCCCCTTGGTGAGATTTCGTGAGATTTTTTTTCAATATATATAATTTTGTTGAGAAAAAATTTACGTGAGATTTGCCGAGACCCCCCCTCTCCCCAATGTGAGATTAGATGAGATTTGACTCGACCTTATGACGACCTGTTGACGCCCCCTTATGAGATGATGAGATATTTCGTTGTATATTTATAAGTTATAACGCTATACGATATTATGTGTTGTGTAGTGCCAACACCTTAAAATTTACATAATATAAACATATTGGTTTCATATTATCCTTCCGACTTATTTCGTATACTTCCATATCTGCCCTCATGTTTATTATTATTCCTTGTCTCCACATATCGATGTGGGTTGACAGGGGAAAGATAGATAAGTCGACAATGATTTTAGAGTAAGGATAAGCCTGAAGACAAACAGTGGGTGGCCAAATTAATATACTCAGTGTAAGATTTTTACATAGATTCGTATTGGTTGATTGTTTAGCTATTTTGTGTTGTTAGTTTTAGTTTTTTCTTTTATTTTTTGTTACTTTAGGCTGTCTTCTACATTTTGTGAGTCACTAACATTTATCATTCAATAATAATCTTGTAATAATAACACCATTTAGAACGACAGTCACTTATGACATATTTTCCTGTGTTAAGTGCGTGCAATAGGGAGTTAGACACAGGCGTTAAAAATGTTTTTTGCGTGAAACGTGTTACAAAAAGCAATACTTAAGTCTTATTTATTTTATTATAATAATAATAATATATTTATTCAGTATTCATAATGGTGAGTTACAAATCGTTAGCGCTACTTAAAAACTAAATACAAATGATTAAAGTGTTGCCTGAACTAGGACTTCCTGTGTTTCAGGCGAAAACTAAGGCTTAATTCTAAAACAAATATTAGAATACAAACTATACTATGCCTTAAAGTTAAAGATTAACTTAGATATTATACTAACTATAATAATGATTTTAATGACCTATATTAACATGTTATTATTACACAATATTATACTTAATCTTATTTTATTAATGTTATTTTATTGCAAAACCACTAAAAGTTTCTCTGTTTTCTCTTAACTCATACTTTGAAGGCAATTTTTAATCTTTTACAAATAAAGTAATTAGCAGCATATATATTTAGCACGGCATTTATTCTTTTATAAAGAAGAGGACCTAAGAATATATAGAATTTATCAGCAAAAGCATGTTTTGTACTTATTTCCAGTGGACAAACGATATCTTTCCGCCTTTTGTTTATGGAGTCCGGATAGAAGGGTAGAGTTATGTGTTGCTTCAGTACTACGTTTAGTATGAATAGCTGACGAACTGTTAGTACTTGAAAAGACTTATAAAGCTGATTAGTAGGGAAAAGAAAAGGTCGAAAGCTACATATTTTGATTATTGCCCTTTGTGCTCTTTCAACAGTTAATAACAGCGTTTTACCTACTCCTCCCCAAGATGTAATACAATAAGTTAGCATCGATTGACATAAAGCAAAATACACCTTCTTGATTAAATCTTGGTCTAGTACATGACGAAGCTTCTTGAAAATAAGAATTCAGACATTTCAGCTAGAAATAAATCTAAAATTTAGACACCTTCGAGTCATATTAATCATACCCGGAGAGAAATTGCGAGATTAGTAGTCGTTTCCCAGTCTACACTTTGAAATATAAAAAAGTGATGAACCTAAAAAAATCTTTGTCCCCATAGCGAATTGATAAATGTGGTAGAAAACGTCTTTCGACTGCTTGAACGGGAGAGGAAATAAGGCGTTTTATTGTTGAGAACAGAAGAAAACCCCTGAAAGTCATAAAAGTTTTGTTAGATGATGCTGGCGTACCTTTATCTAACAGAATGCGAAGGCGAAACTAAAGAAACTGAATTTCAGTTGTTTCCGTCCTTCGAAAAACCTAAGTTTACCCCAGATGCATGTATGCTAAGCGATTGGCGTTTGCTAAAATGTAAAAACACTGGTCTGAGGAATACTGAAAGGAGGAAAACAAGTTATTTTAATTTCATCTTTTTTAATTATGAAGATAAAGGCGTGACCTTAATATGACCCAATTGATTCAGATCCTCCAGGACAATCCCTAGTTTGGTCACCGAAGGCGACATGAAAATTTTTATAAAAGCTGTGTTATTGAACAAGTGAAACCTCCTTCGTCGGTTACGATATGGGGCGAGATTAGCTCAAACGGGAATGGTCTACTACACGTGGTTGAAGGAACCATGTTAGTTTTAAAAAGTCACCTCCATCCCCAGATGGCTGAATAGCAGCCAGACGGGACCTGCATATGTATGCAGGACTCTGCATCTTACCATAAGGCTAAAAAAACTATTTACTTTTTGAAGATAAAAAGTTTTCCTTATGAGGCACAAAAACGTATTGTTTTTCAAGTGAGTAAAATAATTTGGCCACCGACGGTATTTTCCATTAACTTTACACAAGAACAGACCGCGTATAATTTGAAGGTTGCTCGGGCGAAACTAAAGGAGGCACACTACAATATCTAACAGTTACATACATTACCTCTAGTTATCAATAATATAAAACCATCTGAACGCGATCTGCCAGTAACAACTGCTTCATCTACAACAAAACTACGCCTACTCCATTTTTGGTAAGCGATCCTTAAGTTGAGCATGTCTTATATTAGGAAGTTTCTTTTGTGTTTAGCCTTGAATTTGACGGTCTTATATACACACATTTTAAGGCTAACAGGACTCGTCTTTACGCCAGTAATATCCAAGTTCACATGAGTTTTGACTCGAGTCGGGGCCACAATAACGAGCGCTACGCGAGAGTGTTTTCAATTTCCTCATCTTACGACGAGAAATCAATTCTTCACCCAATTCCTTCCGAGCGCTATGTTAAGTCGAGTACACACTAGAGACAGGAAACAACAGATAATAAGTAGGAAAGTAAAAAAATAACGGGATACTTATTATTTAAGGTCCGTCTGCGCCAATTTGGGACAAAGTGATTATAGGTTATTATGTTATCTGATATCTCCCTCACTAGCGTATAGATTAGATGGAAAAAAAGTTATTTTCAGTTATATAAAGTATATGACTTGATAATTCAACTTGTTTACTTAATATCATTCTAAATTATTTACGATCTAGAGAATATTAAACAACACTACACATAACACAATAATGTTGCGTTCTCCCCTATAATATGCAGTCATTTTCTACAATAATATTGCATTCCTCTTTCCTGCCTCCAGTGCATCCTCTCCTTTATATGTGGAATCAATTGTTCACCCACTTCGAAGTCATTACATACGAAGTTGCGACACGAGCGAACAATTCCAATTAAACTTAACAAGGAGAGGTCGCGTCACAAAAAACAAAAGATCCCTCCGGAGACTCCGCACGTATATGATATACTATGTCGTTTATTCTAACATATAAGAGCATTTACATAACTTTGCGGGCTAGATTTGGTGTATAGCATTCTCACGTTGGCCAATGATGGACAAACAATGAGGCATTTTCGTCTTTGATTGTCGATTGTTGATGGTATACAGTAGCGAGCTTAACACTGGGTGCATAGTTTTTGTTGGTAAATAGTTAAGTCATTTTTAAGTTTCACTCAATTTGTCAAACTTTGCACAGTTAAGAAACTCAGAAAAATTGGTTTGTATGTTGTATATAAGCTGTACAATTAGCTATTTCTGTTTGATCCAATAGTTGGACGGAGCCAAGTTTCAGCACGTGTAGCGAGGGCTAACAGAAATTTTATTTCTCTGATTTCTTGTTGAAATTTTTTCAATAAGTAGCGCTTGTATAGAGTTTAAACTTTATTTTTGCCATATTATCACGTCGGGAGTGTGCTTGAGATGATTAAACTTGAGATGGTATTAAAGATTACCTGTTCGAAAATCTTTAAGGGACCTATCAGACAGAGAGCGGCCACGCGGTCAAGCATGCAAGCGGTCAGTTTTTCGTTATTTCTGTTGTATTACGTTATATAGAGATACACAAGGGGCGTTCTGACGGCTTCGAAATTCCTCCTGTGTGACCAACGAACGCAAAATGCGAACGCGGAACGCTTGAACGCGTGACCGTTCTCTGTCTGATAGATCCATAACTTACGACATCTAAATTTTTATAACGTTGAAGAAAAGTTTAACTTGCTTTTTTAGTATAATATAGTTCTCACAGGCAAAAGGCAGTATTTTAGCCCGTGGCTCCGGTTTAGATATTAATAATTCGTTTTTTTTACTATTCCTCTCTCCGACTCGTAATTTAGTGTACCGCGTTATAATATTTACCGGATAAAATATATTAAGAAGATAAAAAACAGGGATTTCTTTCTATCCCGAAGTAGCAAACATTGTCTAGAGAGTCTAGATTGTAACTGTAAATGTACTGAGCATGTTAATCGTTAATTTATTTCGACATTGGGCCGTCACAAAAATATCCACTGAATTGAACGTACAATATGGTCGGAATAATTTTATTTAGCCCGAGGCAGTTCTTTGAATATATTATGTACGGTTAGTAACAATATACAATATTGAAGTAGAACAGTATACCCCCCCCCCCCCAGTTACCACTACGAATTCATTTTAGTAATGTTATACTTGTATTAGACAATTTAGAAGAGTATAATATAGTGATTCATGTTTATAAAGACCTGAACTATATTGTTAACATGTAAAACAAGTATTCAGGTTCTAAGAAAATTAACTGGAAGTAATCTTGAACTTTTCTGCTGACTGTCCATCAATTCATATGGAATAAAGTGCTTACCGCCATGAATCCATATTTTGAATCAACTGAGTACCAAAACAACATAAAGTATATAACGTTCTCTCTCCTTTAATCTCAGCCATTCATAATGCCGCGATAAACCTATATTATGTGAACGCTGTTTGTTCTTATATGATATTGTTTTTACCCGACAGCGCGTTGAAGTAAGGAGGTTGATGATTTTAATAATTATTTGTATGTTTTTCATCAACTCAATGTTTTTCATCATCACACATTTTCATAATAATATGAAAATGTGTGATGATGAAAAACATTGAGTTTGAGTTTGTAGTTTTCGATTGAACAAATTTCAACTTTATTAGACATCCATTACACGGTAGGTTCCTCGTCAGTCAATGCCATCAATCATGAATAATGTTTGACTGATGGTGACTGATGGACTGACGAATGTATCCAGATTTTCGTCAATCACCGTCAGTCACGCTCTTACACGGTAGGTTACCCATCAGTCACAGTCATGACTGTGGTAAAACTGACAACAAAACCTACCGTGTAATGGATGCCATACATTTGATCTTTTCTACAGATTCTCTACTCTTTCTTCTATAGCCTGCTACAGATAGTAATAACACATATTCATATTAAAATAACTGAAAGAAACGTAACAAAGGAAACAATTTTAAACGTCATATTTTAATAAGCTTACATTGTGCCTGGTACAGAGGCAGGTAAATGCAGATGCGTACGTGTGTGTACTGTGGGTACTATGTGTGTGTCTAGTGCTCGTGTGTGTGTGACCTACATTCTATCTCAATCCCCAGTCAGTACGATTATAGACTAGGTTGTGGAAAGGCTATTTTCGTCATTTCAAACGCAATATGCAAAAACCGTATTCCAATTTGCAATGCTATGCTGAAAGTAAAATTTTTCAATTCTTTCTTTTGAAAGGTGAATTTCCTCGTTTTGATTAATGAGTATTTCTGTTTCTATGGCTATTCAGCATCATATTAAAATTAATATCATGATAATAGATATCTTATACTAGAATGGCTACAAAGTGGTAGATGGTAAGTAGGTAGGTACGGTAAAGGAACACTAACACACCTTTGAATCGCATGTTTCCAACCGCCAAAGTTTCTGAAATTTTAATCCCAAGATTATGTAGAAACACTTGTCTTTGGACAAGACGTGCAAATGTCTATGACTATGATATAAACTGTAAATAAAGATTAGTACAGACCTGGTAAGGACTAAACAGTCACAGGACATGTCATGAGGCGTGGGTGCAAAGCAGCTTTCACTCGAAATGACACCAACTATGGTTTTGCATCGACAGGAGCTAAGTGTGATACTGCCTTTCACGGCACTTTGTAAGATGGCGTTACTTCTTAGGGTTAATTCAGACCGCAACGCGAAGCGTAGATGCATTTATGTACTGAATTAACAGACTTCATTTGCGTGAGACGTCTCGTAAATCTGTCAAATTCATACAAATTTAGAAATACATCTACACGTCGCGTTGCGGTCTGAATTGACCCTCAATAATTAGGAATATTACGCAAAGAGCGCTAACAGGACATACAGTAAATAATGGTACCAAAATAAGACATGTTGCGCACGTCAAATATACAGCAAACGTTAACAAACTTCCAACAAAACTTTTTGTTTACTGTCTATGCTGGTGCTGCCCCTAGCGTGAAAACATTATTTTGGCCAAAACAGCCCTGAATTCCTACTTTAGATTCAATAAAATAGCCCCGGGGCCCGGGGACACTTCTTCTAGCCACAGTCAATCATAATGACAAAAGAGACGCGTGGGCGGATCGATCGCGTGACCCCCGACATTAGCGGGAGATATAACTTGGCGGCTTTACGGAGATGACCGACATTAAATTTGCCATCGCTTTTTTATATAATCTTAGCTAGACCTTTTTTAGCAGTAAGCTATTTGCAACAATTCAACTTAAAATTAAGTCAGTCTTAAAATTATCACATAATTATATTTTTAGCAGCGCTATTTGCGCCAATCTAAGTTAAAATCATGTGTTAAAATATTTAAAATATCATGATAATATGAGGATTGAAAAAAATAACACAATGTTTAATTCACGGACTTAACTTTAACCTTGAGGATAAAGTTACGGTTAGCAGGACTGAGCCTACTAAGGTCCTGAATTAATTATATTGCAAATAATTCAATCATGTAGTTTTTTAAATTCAATTACTTATCAGTTTATCACTCTTCACACAATTTAAAAAAAATCCAGCAGCGGCGACTCCTTCATGCAAATAAAAATTGTACCTTATCAAATAAATAATTCTAATTTAATATACAAACCCTCAAAATCTTTCGGCTTTGAAAATAGAAAATAAATATTATTTTATATCTAGATCTGCCTGGTTCGCAAGAGTGAATAAATACTTCCGAGTTCCGGCTAATACAAATACTTTGAAACTACAACAAAATATTTAACTGAAATTCCTGAAATATGCAGATACGAGGATCATCTCATTATTCGAATTTTACTTTTAGAATAAAGCGCCATTGTTAATTCCTTTACATTTGAATTTAGGCATTATTTCGGATGTGGCCTCTTTTCATCCAATATTTTCGGTATTTTAATCTAATTTCCATTATTTCTTCCCCACCGTATCGCATATTATTTTACAATATTTATAGTCTAAATTAAGATACTCATATTAATACCAAAAATATTTGATTGAATTTTTCATTACATACTACATAGGCTTAAGTGGACTGATTTTTATAAGGTTGGGCACATGACTTACGAGAAAGCGTAGAGGTTTTCTAAAATGATAATATGCGTGTAAATGCCAAACAGGTTGGAGCACCATTCAATTTTTTTAAGTTACTTTAAGTTTTATTTTAAGTTACGCTAGCAGCGTGGAAAGATTTTTTTATATTTGTATGGGAAAATTCATGATGTTAAGTCGTTTCTCATAGAAACACGGAAGTTAAGGGAACTGTTACATCACTGCTACTTTCACAGTAAGCTCAATACTTTGTTTTCTTACACCCGGTAGAGTATATTCAGACTATCAATATTTTCAAAGACCGTTCGAGGCGATTATATTATACATTTTTTGGAGGCCAGTTAACAAAACAATATTTTTCGCACAGCGAGAAGCAACGAAACAAAGAATTAGTGATATCGGGCGATACAGCCTAGCGCCTAAGCCTGCACTTCGGACGTTATTGTGTTTGTGAGTGCACTCTCTTTGAGTGCCTCCAGTGCTGCAGATGTCTGAAAACAGAGTATGTTTTATGTTCGTCATTGTGTCGGCTTAGCGCGTTAATTAAAGCGTCAACGGGTCACTATTATACGAGTCATTTTAGCATAATAAAATGAATAGCCTTTGAAATAGCGACATGTAGAGAATTAATTTAACATCATACAAAATTTGTGGTTTATATCACGCACCGCATTTGAGACCAATGCCTATCGCTGAAGACAAAAAAACTGACTTATATGTAAGGAAGATTAAGGAATCAAAGGAACCCTCTATTACGTCAACAAAACATGAATAAAGAGAACTCTAGCTTAATCCATCTGCATCACTTAATGCTGAATTTTTACAATATTATCTATTTGATTTGAATGTCAAGATGAATTCAATAAAAAAAAATCACGAATTGTTAGCTAACACTTATATTGGTTATCTAGAGTTTTCACGAATTTAATCAAACTTCTCGATGAAGTTCAAGAGAGTTAATGAAAATTGAAAATTCATTATTTGAGTCATTAAGGAGATCGATAAAGCGATGCTTGAAGATCACGAAAAATACTTACGATGGCTCTGTTTTAATTATGTTTTAAAATAATTGGCAAACCCGAAAAAAATATTTTGCCATAAGCATAGACATTATGCTATTTTAAAATCTGTACTATAAGTATAAAAACGCTTCAAAATCCGTTGCGTAGTTTTAAAGAAATAATATAGGGATAGACGCGCCCAAACCGCTAGACCGATTTTCTTGAAATTTGGTTTGGAGATACTTCGAGTCCCAGGAAAGCACATAGGATACTTTTTATCCCGAAAAAGTGTATTTTTCCCGCGCGATAAACAAATTTTGGCGCAACGGAGTTGCGGTCGTCATCTAGTTAGCAAAGTAAAGAGAAGCGTACACCTGACAAAAACGTATTCTGATGATAAAGAGATTTCACCAGCTTTGAGATCAACTTAACATAATTACGCTCAGGTATTCCCTCTTGCGCCCTTTCCCCATTAGCCCACCTAATGGGGAAAGGGCGCAATCACTAAATCCGAACATCAAACGACTGGTAAATACCGCCAGAAGGTCACCAAAGGTCGTAGGTCACTATATGTCGCTCTTCTATTTAAAGACACTTTGATTCTCGTTAGCTCTACGTTTCAAAAGGTATTACATAATACGAGGTTGTCTATTATATTAGTTAACCTATATTATGTTGTAGGCGTGGACCGTGAACATAATAACATTATACTTACAACTCACGATATAGGTAGTTCGTAGAAAAATAGTCCTTGTTTGTCAAGAAACTTTTTCAACGTATAAGTTAAGAGTAGAACGTTGTATAAAAATTAACGCCTGTGTACACAGAGTGGACCATATTAGTAAGGAGGACATAATTATAGTATCAAAAGACAGATTAAATATTTTTATTTTTTTATCACGCTCAAATTCTTACTTGAGCGTAAAATGATTTGATTTTTCCTACCATATTGAATATTCATTGAATTTTATTATTACGTTTCGAGGTCACAGATATTTAGGTAGAAAAGTAAGCGTCAATTTAAAAACCGTCCCCCAGGTAAACGCAATTTATTCTCCGATAATATTATTACGAGGTATTCCCACTCAATTCTAATGTACCAATATATTACGTCACTTTACAAATACAGCCTTTCGGCGGCTTCGCTGGGAATGTTTGGATTGATAAATGGATTTTTTTTATCGAATTATGAAAATGTTTTACTGAAATGTTTGGATGGTATATGTGTGAGATTATCGGCTAAGTAACACGGAGTATTCAAATGCAGTAGAGCAGTCATTCTTAAGGTCTGCTCTTTGGAGCCCTGGGGCCCCAGGGCTTGTACTCCGCGAGCAACACATACTCATAAGACACCAGTATATAGAGGCAATTTATCAACAAAACATTGAACGTGAAAATGTTACTTTTTAAAAGGGTTCCGTCACCAAAAAAGGTTGACAACCGCTCATTAGAGAAAGCTGGGGACACATTGGTTACAACTTTTGTATCATTGAATAACCATTATAGAAAGCAGGCATTGCCCATAACGGCTCTGAAAATGACCCTAGTTACCCATATAGCCCAAATGTTTCTCTCGTTTTGTTTAACTAATTTATTATTTTAATTTCACAAACTTAATAAACATTAAAAAGCAAGCGTGCAAAGTAATTCCACAGTTATGAAACATTATGTAAATTAAATGTACATGTAGAACATGAAAATGTAAATTATGAGCGTCTTGAAGGAAATATTTGTCAAGTAAATAGGTTAGGAGCTCACTAATTAGGAGCTACGGCCGGGAACAATGTCATTTTGAGGTTATAAAAATTAAAATTCGTTGATATGAATACAGATGTTTTTCCTTTGCATAAGCTTAAGCTTACACAAAATTAAGAACATACAAACCCACAGTTAATAAATATACCGTATACGTCTTCAACTATATTTTAACATTCTGTTAGGTAAAATGATATTTAGAAAGAGTATGTAGAGCTTCATAATATGTTTTCATAAGGATAGTAATATTTTATCCTTTATGTAACTTTAAAAAGTAAGCAGTGAGGAATGAAATAAGAGACTGAGAAAAAACAACTACAAAGCAATAACTCATAAAAACTTTTGGATAATCTTAGCATCATAGTGCTAAATAGATTTGCTCCCCTATTGAGTCTCATGCAATAAATTAACAGAACATACTTAGATAATTGAAACATATCGCTGGGAATTATTTATACCGGTGACCAACTTTTTCTCAGTCGAGTAAACAGATAAATCTCACTTAATTACACTTAACTCGAGATCGTAAGTTGGAATAAACTGGTAGTGTTCGCTATCGCTAACTTAGTTAATAATCGTTACTATATAGACATAATTAAACGTATCTTTTTCACTTTATCATGAATATTTAAAGACAGTTTCGGATTACCTACCAGTTTTTAGTATTATATTTTGGCAATAATAAGCGGTTCATATTATTCCAATCCAGTGGTTAAGTTGCACTGGATTCTTACTGGAATAATGTAAAAAGGCACTGGAATGCACTGGGATGCAATTTTGCAAAAAGAAGCGCTAGATTGGGTAACTGAATTGGAATAATGTAATCATATGCCATATTAAGGTTCAAAAATTGTAAACTAAAGTATCAGTTTAAGACTCTCTTTAATCTAAAATAGCTTTATTAATCAATAGAAACTAACACGACAGAAGTTATTTATTAATGGGAATCAAAAAATTACGACGAATTTATCAACTGAAAATGAAAATTTCAACTTTGACCCAAACTAGGAAAGCCTGAAAAGCCGTTTAATAAAACAGAAATCGACCTTTCTAGAACAATGAAACCGAAACGAAACGTAAATTGATTCCTCTCTCGATCCTATTCACAAAAGTGATAATTAAAACCTCCAGAGATAAATAAAAGGAAAATCTCCGATGAAGGTTTCAGTAATTTATCATCGCCATTGTGAGAGCGCTCGCAATCATTACCCATATCTTCTAACACTGTTGCTGTAACACTTTTATATTTTATACAAGGTGAGCCAGTATAAAGGTTACGCGTCTATTGCAACTCCCAACCCTGGTTTCAGCAGGATGGTGCTACGTGCCACACGTCAATGCTAACATGGAGGTCGTACAGGGGATGTTCCCTAATAAAGTTATCTCAAAGAGAGGTAACATCGAGTAGCCACCACGATGCCCAGACTTATCTCCATTAGATTACTTTTTATGGGGATTTCTCAAAAATAAGGTTTACTCCAATAAGCCGAGTACAATAATTATTAAGTAAATTAAATATATGTTAGATTAAAATACATTTTCAATAAACCATCTAAATATTAGCAGTCTTTTTATATAGGTTTCAAAAGTAAAATTTATTCTGGACAACCTGTATTGTATTTTAGACATTGATTTACATAAAAATATTCCGATGCGCGACATTAGTTTTTTATGTACGTTTTTACTCAAAAAAAAAACTATAATTTATGTGCTTTCCCGTCCCCCAAAGTATCGCTTAAGCCGTGAAAGACTAAAGAGATAACAGACAGACAGACACACTTAGGCATTGACAATATTAGTAAGGATAAAGATATAACAAGAAACATGACATGATTTTGGTAATGTTCACGCAATTATTGTTCACTGTTATTACTTTATCCTAAAACATTTCTTGGCTCTCAGCAAAGTTATTTTTACACAAAAAGTTGTTTATCGCTCTTAAGTTTGGAAGTTATTCAGGTTAAAGCAAATACAAAGGATTGCTCGTTTTTAAAGCAGCAGCCAAAAAGTTAGGATAAAATAAGTATAATAATATTACAATTTTGAAAGATAACTTGTGAGATGAAAATTAATGTTGTAAAGTAGACAAAAATAAATGTTCCAAATTGTTATTATTGCCAATTATAATATAACTTTCGAACTTTAATATTTGTGTAAACGCATCACAAATAAAAACTTTTAAAAGGGCCCGGTATAAGCACACTCACACCATTATCGAAAGCTCAAAAGAGCTTTTTACAACATGTTTTAAGCCCATTAAACTTTTATCAGTGTCTTAACTATAAAAACTTTTTTAAAGCTGTCCCTTTTATATTTTTAATGAAAAAAGTTCATAAATAAAGACCCGATAGACACTGTCAAGAAAATTAAGACTTTCGAAAGGGAGACGTTCTGTTTTAAAAACTTTATGTAACTGAGTCTATTAACTAAATATTTCTCAGAAGAGTTTATGTTACAAACTAAAATATATCTATTACCCGTTACGTTAAGTGTCTCGCTACTCGGCCAAAAGTTGTATATATCTATATTTTATTATACCCAGCTTTATGTAAGAACGAAAATCCATCTCAGAAACCTCACTCAGAACGGATTTGAAGCGTAAGGTGTCACTCAACGAAAAGGTGTATGTAAGAACATAATACAAGAATGTATATTTAATAATAAATACATTCACAGTAATATTATAAAAAGACGCCCACAACTCCTTTGGGGCAAAATTCGTTTATCGTGCGGGAACTGTACTTTTTGCCGGGATTAAAAGTATCCCTTCATGCCCAAGCCAATGAAGCAATTTCTCTGAAATTTTGTATGGAGATATTTTGAGTCCCGGGAAGGGATGAAGGATACTTTTTATCCTAGAAAAATGTATAGCTTCGATTGTCATCTTGTAAATAGATACTTGTGTAAACACAAACCTAGATTTTTCAAAGCAAAAAATGCAATTTTTAGTACAGAAATTTTTGTGGCTTTTCAATCAACTAGCATCTGTAAAAAAATACAATATCTGACACAAAGGCTTATAAAAATTTTAATCTCCAGGACGAAATGTAATTTGCGTCCCCGTTAAACGTTGTGGGGAGTTTTGTTCAAATACAACGCGTCGCTCCTGGCCTTTATGTTGTGATTAATGTCTGTCGCGTTATACATAAATATAACCAGCCAAGTGCGAGTCGGATATGTATATGAAAGGTTCCGTACAAAGCTTATATGGCCATTTTATCGGCAAATTAAATATATGGGATCAGTTGTTATTGATCTGCCTGGTTTGGTCAAAGAACGAATTGGCCGCAAACATAGGCGCGTGATTTTCGGGAGTGCCGGCAAAAAAAAAGAAACTGCAGGTGCAGGCATGCTTTTCCGCTTACAAAGAGAAGAGGATTACTTCATCTTATACGTCACCTTGGCGAACTATTTTTATTCCGTGTTACGAATTTGCGATCAGGTATTTACCTGATTATAGGTTTAACGCTATAGAAGTCTTCACTTCATTTTTTGGCATAAAAGATTGCAAAGAACCTTCTAAATGAAACTACACAGTAAGTAAGTTAACCAATAAAAGCAGATGTTCTAATAGAAGGTGAATATCGATCTCAGCGGCGTTTGGAGGCGCGCCAACTGTTATTGCAGCTGCACGCGTGTCCTGGGACCACTTTAAATACCTCTTCCCCGATATAAGGCGTACGATTGAGAGTCATTCTTTTTTTTGTAAAATGCTAGCTGTTGCCCGCGACTCCGACCGCGTGGACTTTGGAACTGACAGACAGAGATACTTTCGCATTTATAATTTTTCTCTTGAAGTTTTTTCTGATATATTTTTTTATAAACTTCACGGAGCCTGAGACCTTTCCAACGAATGCAAAACCGTGGAAATCGGTTAGTGCGTTCTGGAGTTACAGCGTCAGAAAGGAAAACCCGACTTATTTTTATATATAAGAAGGGGGCAAAAGAGCAAAGGGGTGATGGTAAGCAACTACCGTCGCCCATAGCCACTCGCAACATTAAAAGAGCTGTAGGTGCGTTTCCGGCCTTTTAAGAGGGAATACGCTCTCTTCTTGAAATCTGGCTCTCTTATTGCCGTCCGGAAATACTGCTGGTGACGTGGTTCGTTCCAGAAATTAAACATTCAACATTCGTGATTTCCATTTTTCATTGACTATTAACAAAGGACTGGCCTCCCTGTATGGAGGACATACGTGGAGGTCGATCAGAGTGTTTGAAGGCCGAACCGACCAGACTTTTATCGTTCGTTTTGTGTTCAAGTCCGGTCAGCCTTTAGTAGACCGCGCATAACTCGAAGATGAAATTAGGAAGCTCGAAAGCCAGAAAAAAGCTCAGTTCCGCAAAAAATATACCCTACCTATATAGATTTTTCTTCCATAAAACTACAAACAATTGATGGAAAACTGTAATCATCGGCGACAACTTCATTAAATATCAGATACAATATTGTCTCGTTTAAAGTATAATGTTAACACGCTATATAAAGTCTGAGCTACCATCATGTAATATCCTGTTCTCCCGGCACATAAATACATATTTCCTCCGTAAACAAAGCACTATCAGAAATATTCCTTCCGTAATAAATATTTCCCGGAAAGTGGGGAAAACAGACGCGTAACTGGAGAAGCAGGTTACGAGTTCAACAAAACGAATGTAAATTCTTCTCCGGTTCGTTCACAGTTCACCTTTAATAGCCCTTAATGCGAACAGCATAAGGACTACTCTAAGAGTTCCATGGTAATATAAATCTGAACGGAAGAGCGTGGCCATATTGTATTGTTGCGTTGCGTCGTCGCATCGATATAACGCAGCCACATCTGTAATGTTGAAATGAAAACAACAAATAGTAGTTCTAGAAATATTGACCAGCTTTTTCTCTGAAGGCTATGTTGATACAATTTGTGGTGTGTGTTGATACAGTTTGACACTGCGACAATAATAAGTGCTCGTAAAGAATTTTCTCACCAATTTCTGTGTGCTTACAACTATATCGTTTAATGAGAGTACGCTTTACAGACAGGTGGATCGCAGGGCGATTTGTTTCCCTTCGTCAAAAACATTGCATTTGGCAATACACCAATGTAGCATTAACTCACAACCTATTATGTTAAGCGATGCAGCCTTGACGTTATGACGACAGTCGACACCGCAGCGAAACGAAGCAAAGTGGCCTCGCTCTAAGGCGGAGCATGAAGTGTCCCGTAAAATAACACATTTGGCGACACTCCAGCCACCCCGCTCCCGGCTACAGCTCACTAAATTTGTCAAAATGGTCACCCTACTTTCCGAATATGTTATGGGGCTATTTCATATTATTTAACCTAGATATTCAGATTTACTGGGTTGAGTTAGAAACTTTCTTTCTTCAAAAACAGGAAACTTTCCCGTTCAATACTTCTGACTGTCTGTTGTCTGTCCGTCTTTTATTCTTCTATAACTGAGGTAGGTATTTATTTTGCAATAATTAAATTTATGCAGAAGAATGAACTCATAACATTTGTCGCGTCATTAATTTCACAGCGATAAGATACATAAATTTCGTAGTTTGGCCGTAAATATACGTTCATAACCGTTAATATTCCGTAGGAGCGCGATAGTGATGAATAATAGATTCATTTAATTTTTTTAATTTAAATTAAGCTGATCCTGTATCGACTTCCGCTTCCGGGGTTAAACGAATTGATTTTTGTGTCTCGTACATAATATGTTTTATACCGGATATTATGATGAATGACGTCTTCATTCATCATAATCCATACTTCCATACTAATATTATAAATGCGAAAGTGTGTCTGTCTGTCTATCTGTCCGTCTTTTACCTCTTCACGCTCAAACCTCTGAACCGATTTTGCTGAAATTTGGCATGAAGATACTTTGAGTCCCGGGAAAGGACATAGGATACTTTTTGTCCCGAAAAAATTTACAGTCCCCACGCGATAAACGAGTTTTGGCTCAACGGAGTTGCGGGCGTCATCTAGTAATCGGTATAAAACTTAAATGGTATAATTTATAACATAAGGGCAATCACTCTTTTTTTCCCTCACAATTTGAACAAATCTTATAACCTACATAGTTAATCATTTGACTTATAACATTAAATCTACATTTTTTGGATTTCAAATTATTTTCCCGGTCCTAAAGCCTCTAAAAACGAAAATTTTTAGTTAGCCACTTTATCTACTTACGTTTTGAAATGTTTTTAAAACTACTTTGCACCGAAACACAACTCGACGGCAAGAACTAAATCTCCTTAAAATAAAAGATACATCATTTGGGCAGCAGTAGATACAATAATTGTCGTGATGATGATGATTTTAAAGATTTTTTTTACAACAGTAAAAGCAAAATTGAAAAGTTAACAGCAAGCTTTAAAAATCGCGATGTAACTTTTCTCATAAGCTGTGTGATTGAAATAAATGTTTATACTTTGCTCGGAAACGGCAAACAATATCAGAAATGTTGGTATTTGTGTTAATGTGCTATTAGGGAAAGTATGGCTAGGGCTCCATGAGAAATGTGCCCCATAAAGATCCAACAAATTAATGCCTTATCCCTTTTATGCCTTTGGTACGAACCATAAAACGAGTCACTAAACAGTCTGACGCGTTTCATGCCTTGACTATAGAGTTATAGAGTGGACGTGATTATCTTTGAAATACATACGCCAGCCAAGATGAAAATTGATCGTAGATTTAAATCATGCTTTCTCTCGTTAGATATTTGTGACAAAAAAATAGCTCCCACACCGGTTTCGGTGACGGTGGTCGGTTTCATTGAAACCAGACCAGCTACCAGGAGTAATTTTATAGTACCCAAGTGTGTGCGCAATACACAAGAGCACTCTCTATTCCCTTATTCTCATAACCCAGTGGGACGGCAGACCGACACGACCGGCGAGAGATCAGGCGCAGGACCGAATTTTTACATGCCCATCCGACGCATTGATCATCTTACTTGTCAGACAATCAGGTGATCAGCCTGCATTGTCCTAACCAAACTTGGAAATATTATGTTTCCAACGCGGGAATCGAACCCACGACCTCGAAGTTAAGAGCCGTGCTCTGTACCACTAGACCAGGGAGGCGTTACGACGATTTGTGACAGAAAAGGTAATAGGTAGACTTAAGTGATAAAGATACACTAAGTCTAGTCATTTAGATATTTAAATTATGATAAAGCGAGATATTACATTATTTTAGGCCTATATCTTAACTTTCTCTCATATCGTCGTGATTGTTGCCAAACTCCTTCGAAACGACAGCACCGATTGTGATGAAATTTTTGATGCTCATAACATGTGTGCGCTTTTATAATTTTGGATGCGGCATAACAATGTGCGCTTTTATAATTTTGGACGCGGCATAACAATGTGCGCTTTTATAATTTTGGACGCGGCATAACAATGTGCGCTTTTATAATTTTGGACGCGGCATAACGATGTGCGCTTTTATAAGTTTGAACGTGCACGTTAAAAAGTTATCGTCGACGGAAATTTAAAAGCGTCTTCATAATATATTTCCATACATTTTACTTCCCTATGTTATGGTTTTACCGCGGACGTCCACGATATTATCGCCACGTCCAAAATTATAGCGCACAATGGGTCTGAAAAACGTTCTGAAACATCTATATTTCACACCAGAAATAACATACTAAAACAGCCATTAGCACACCTAGTAAAGGTATAAATATGGGACATGCTAATTATTACGGACAGGGCAGTAAAAACAATGAAATTTCATCCCCAACTAATTCATGTAAATGTATACAATCTGGTCTCTGGGTCAGCTAGATGTGGTTTATGGTAATGCATGCACATGATACGCGCACTGCCTAGTCTCATGGACATTACTATGTAAATTGGAACATAAATTTAGACAAAAATACGCTATATAAAGCCATATTATTATGTTACAATAATAATATATTAAAGGTTGTAGTGTGATATAATTATGTATTTTATATAGGGTGTGTACTAAGGATGTGAAAAGATAATGTGAATCTCATAAAATTATTCTCTATTAAAAGTAGCCTATGCTCGAAAGCGGTTTAGCAATTTCATTGCAAACAATAATATCTTTCTTCTTTATGATATTAGATATATTATGTAAACTATGCAATAAATTACTTACTTACTAGATACTTATAATTTTAACACTCTCTGAATTGCCTTGTTAAGTTTCCCTTTATTTCTCGTATGTATTGTGCAACAATTTTTAAATTACAGTAACTTTATCCTGTGAAATTGTCTAGGTTTATTCGGATTTATTTTACAGGCATACAACGTTGTTGGTTGGCGTCGAGATTTCAGGTATTTCATAAAATAAACATTGTTTGTGTGATGACGGTCCGAAACAAACAGCAAAACTCCCACCACAAACGACTCTTACACACATACAGTATACACATATACATTAACATACACACACATACACACAATATTAACATAAGGCTTCTTGCACACTATAGCGTACTGTGACGCAACTAAGATGACGCTAGCTAAGCTGTAGTGAAAAGTCACTCTTAAAGCGTCTCCCAGACAGACGCGGCCTGCGGTGGCGGTGGCGGTGGCGATCAGTTGAATGGCTTGGCCGCGTGGCCGCGTGTGTTTGTGTCGTTCCTAGAACTCTCAAGTCATCCAGCTGACCGCCACCGCCACCGCAGGCCGCGTCTGTCTGGGAGACGCTTAAATGTTGTTTTTGCCAATATAACCTTAATGTTGAGAATTTTGGACAGGTGTTTGCCCACTACACATTTCTACTACTGCAATTCCTGTTAGGCAACGACAGCGATAACCAGCTAGGACAATTCTCTCAATTCTTTCGATTCTCGAAAGAAATGTCTTTCGAGGGACAAGCTAGCTCAGGCAAGAATAAATCAAAATAAGGGTAGGAGTAGGAAGTTAGAAATATTGAAACCATAATATTTTATGTGCTTCGTTACCAATGGTACAAAATCTCTAGTAGCGTCAACATGTTCCAGTGTGTACAGACCCTTACGCAGCCAAATAAAGGACTTTCCTGTTGCGGTTTTTTCTCTTTGTAATGTTTTTTAATTTAATTCCAATTTACAGCGAAGTTTCACAACTTTTAATGCCAAAGAGAACAAAGACTTGAACAAATACATTTTATCCTTTCCGTTTGAGTATTTATTAATTAGTAACTCGCTGTTCGAAAAGAAATACTTTGTATTTTTTTTCGTTGTATAAATGTAAAAATACATTTTTAAGGTTCTCTGATAAAATACTTACATATCTTTAAATTAAAGATATATGAATATTGCTAACAAACAAGTTTTCTAATTTAACTTATTTAATTTTAAGTTGTTGGTTCCACAAAGCGTAAAATTGCTAAGTTTACTAACACTGCAAAATAAAACAGAATAACTAATACAATCTCTTATTAACCAAGATTAAAGCTCAAACTATGTGGAGCTACACTTTAATGTACTTTTGGTGAAATAACATATTTCTAAAACATACATATTTTATCAAGACTAAAGCAATCTTTAAATGTTAATTCTAATTAATTTTGATTAAATAACCCAAAATAGCAACACAATGTTTTTATTTTGAGATAATATTTAATCTAAATTATAAGTTGCGGAAAGACAAGGAGCTCAAATCATAATTTTAATCAAGAAATCGAATGGAGTCTTCAAATAACTCAATTTCAATAATCCTTAAATTCACTTAACGTTCAGACTTCATTAGAGCCAACTTTGATAGTAATATGTTAAGGAACAAAATATTTTTTTTTATATTATTTTAATTAGTTTAAACTTATTATTGTATTTGTTTAAAAAAAGTTTAGTATCTACGAAAAATAAAAACTATATTAATTATTAAGTATGCATCAAGTTATTGTAAAAATACACCTTAGATATAAGTCTGTATAACTTATAAGTGAACAACTGTTATTGGTATTTCCTAATATATAGCTTTTACTGCCTTATTATGCATATAATGGTTTGCAAAATTATATTAGCTATACAATTGTTAACTAGTAATATAAGAATGATGGCTGTTGTTGTTCCAAACAAATAAATAAATAAATAAATAAATAAATAAATAAATAAATAAATAAATAAATAAATAAATAAAATTATCCAATTAATTTCTGCAAAACAAAAATAAAAGTTATGTTTTCGTACATTGTAAAACTAGCGAGCTCTGTTCCCATTTTAGTTCCCAGATACGATAGGAAAAACAAAAATACATCATTATAAGCGAAAAACCGGTGCTAATAAAAGCCGGTACAATGGCGCAGGGCGGGCGGCACATCCGCCCAGGTCAAGGTCACGGCCCGGATCGATGCAGCTACGCCGTAGCCCGCTACGCCGTAGACCGTTACGCCGTAGCCCGCTACGGAGCTACGCCCGCCATTGCTTCATAACTTACGTCACGATATTTACAAGTTTTCGTGCTTATGTGTAATAAGGAATGTTTGGAACTTTTACGCATTGTTTTCTTTGTAATTATACTTCGTATATTGATATAAATGGATCGGATAAAAAGTATTTTCCACGTGTTTCCTCACAAGAGATTTATAATAAAACTAGCGACCCACCCCGGCGTCGCACGGGTATAAAATATAATAGCCACTGAAAAAATTATTAAAATCGATAGCCTATGATGGTCTACTTCATATCTGTGCCAAATAACATAAAAATTGCTCCAGTAGTTCGCGAGATAAGCCCTTTCAAATAATTTTCCCCGTTTTTTCCACATTATCCTATTAGTCTTAGCATAAAATATACCCTATAGCCTTTCTAAATAAATGGGCTATCTAACACTGAAAGAATTTTTCAAATCGGACCAGTAGTTCCTGAGATTAGCGCGTTCAAGATAGCCCTTTCAAATAATTTTCCCCGTTTCTTCCACATTTTCCTCTATTTCTTCGCTTCTATTAGTCTTAGCATGATAAAATATAGCCTATAGCCTTCCTCGATAAATGAGCTATCTAACACTGAAAGAATCATCAAAATCAGTTGCGTAGTTTTAAAGATTAAAGGGAACAAAGGGACATGAGGGAAAAAAAGCGACTTTGTTTTATAATAAGTACTAGCTGTCCCGGCAAACGTTTCTTTGCCATATTATATTAAGTATATCGCCCGTTTTATTTTATTGAATTAGTGACTAAAATATAAGTATGTCACCATGGCAACGTCCATCGCTATCCCGTGACCCGCGTCGCATAAACAATGGTCGCTCTTTATAGACAAATAATTAGCAATAAATTAAAATTGCGACTATAATTTGAGATTTAAACTATCCTATCTCTCAAGTTGGATCGAACTGCACATGGTGTGCGAATTTTATTATAATCGGTTAAGTGGTTTAGGAGTCCATTGAGGACAAACATTGTGACACGAGATTTATATATATATTAAGATAGATAATAGCGACTAAAATAGATTTAAGAATAAAAGAAAATGTGATTTCAGGGCTTCTTGCCGTTAAGTGATGCTTACTCATTAAATAATGAAATGAAAACCATTGTTTAGATAACAATTGTCTTAGGCCGTTTTCGCACGGGTTGTAAAACAATTAGGGCTTTTACAGCGTAATTTATCTCAGTACGAAATTACTTGTTAAATATAAAAGCATTTTTTTTGCTCGTCCAAACGTTTATGATATAATTCACAATTATTCTTTTCTTTGTTCCGTCCAAAATTTTAATGCCCCATTTAACTTTATTGTCCGGACGAAATTAATAAACGGATGAGTGTTTAGTTGGACAGAAATTTTGGAGTAGTTATTGGTTTTATTTTGGTAGATACAATTAACCACCAATCACCGTATTGGTATTTGGTGGTGGATACCATATAAAGTTGTCATATGTGTGGAATTTTACAGTGCTCCATACTAAATTACTGTTCACTGAAATCACTTACGGATATTATTTAAAAAAAAGTTAATTAATATTATATCACACGGAAGGAAGGTATATAAAGGCTCCACTGCAATAATGATGGATATCCTTAGTTGTTACTTGTTAGTTTTAAGATGATTGGGTTTAAAAACCCATTAAAATGCTTCAATATTAAAATGCTTCAACTCCCAAGCGGCCACATGCGACCGCGATAATAAAAAATTTCCAAGAATCCACGATCAAATAATTAAATTTAGAACGGTCGCGGTATAACAAAACTTGGAATTAAAGATTATTTTGAAGTAAACGCCTGTGACGTTTAGCGTTTTAGCCGTGTAGCCGAAATATAAAAAAAAGCATATTTATCACGGAACTACAAGCGATATTGCTAATTTTGTAAAGGGCTTACTTTTGTATGAATTTACTCCGAACGCAGTAAATTCATACAAAAGTAATTGCATGTCACACACATTCGATCAGTTTTCGTACGGTTTTTTTTCGTGATACGGTTCCCGAATCAGGAAAAAGGATTTAATTGGAGGTTCATCATTATTGCCGTGGACCCTTCATATAATATTTCAGTCACACTAAAACTATGCTATGTCCTTTCCCGGGATCTAAAGCATCTGGATACCAAACTGTATCCGAATTGATGCAGTCACGGTTGAAACTTGAAACATGAAGAGGTAAGATCTGACACACTTCCACGCTCTTAAAACAAGTATATCGTTGACATAAGCAACAATGTTATTTTAACGATATATAAATGTCGTTGTGTACATTGTGAAGAAGCCACTTATATTCAAAGTATACAAATATATTACGTCAACTTATGTGAAGATCGCCTACGCCTCAAATATGTTATTACGTTCGTGAGAGCCGTTAAGGATATAAGTTAGCATAGTAAATTTGTTATTCATTCACTTTTATCATTGAATATACATATTACTTTAAATGATTTTGACAAATAATCTTCTGTATATATAAAACTCAAAGGTGACTGACTGACATGGTGATCTATCAACGCACAGCCCAAACCACTGGACGAATTAGGCTGTGGCATGAAGGAGGATGATATGACGTAGGCGTCCGCTAAGAAAGGATTTTGATCAATTCTACCCCCAAAGGGATAAAATAGGGGATGAAAGTTTGTGTGAAACTTTGTCAATTTTAAATCGATCAGGCTGAGACTTTGATACCTAATTAATAATACTTTTTAACTCGAACGAAGCCGCGGGCAAAAGCTAGTGGAATATAAAGATGTGATGTTTATTTGTTTGTATAGAAATTTCGCACAGTTCAGAGTGAACTGCATCTGTGCAAAATTTCTTTGAAATATAATTATATAATAAATAATATATATAATTCAATAGACTATTTGCGGTAAAAATTGAATTACTGTGGGACGAGTAGAAAGACGCGGGTACCAATGATTTATAAAATACAGTAAATATTATGTAGTCTAGATGATAATATATGCCTATTTAGAAATCAAAAATAATTATTTATTAAAAATTTTGATAAAGGGTTTTCTTTGAGCGCGAAGCCTCCTCTAATTTACAATATAAACGCAAAATTGTTATTTCAACATTCTAAGACTGATTAAAATTAATGAGCCGAAAACTCCTTGATAACCAGAGCTTTGTTGTTCTAGTAAAATATAATTCACCTACAAATTATTTGGAAGCTCTCGAATTTGCGAACGTCAAACTGTCCTATATTTCCAAAAGTATTAGATATTTGAGTGTCAAAATATGGTAATGTAATACGTTTAAATTATTCCGAGCAGAGGTGAGTAGAAAATGAAGCCGGGCATCAAATCAGAATTTATTATATTCCCTGAGGAAGTAATGTTTATACGAGTATATTCAAATACCATTCCTTATTCGAGTGAATAATTTTATACCGGGAGTAACGCGAAACGTTATTTAACGTCATCAGTAGGTAGTAAGTATCTGTATTATTGTTGTTATAAATTATACCTACATATTTGTATTTAAGTACGTCATAAATACTCATATTATGACAATAATTATATAGCAGCAGTGATTGTATTGTTATTGCCGACAATTTTTTCCTGTGTTTAATAGCTTTCCTAAAGAAAAGCCTATTTCTATTTCCCCCGAATCGCTCGATTAACTCGAGGTGTGCGTGAATGCAGTAATAAAGTGACCTTGAAGCTTTATCGCTTCCTCACGAACCTATCCTTGTACTTGACGCGGTCACGGCCGCGGCACCCGCACGACCGCTCACCTCGGCGGCCGACGCGCGAATGGCCTTCTCGAAGGGGCGAGTTTCCCGCCTACCCCCACCTCCCGTACCAGCTGAGCAGCGGCACGCTATATTTAGGTTGCGCTGTAAATATTCGCTCCAAGTACGGAACACCCTCCCTCATGCCGGGGGGGTAAAGTTGAAAGTTCACAAACGCCCCGCACACGAGTTCGCGCTTTAAACGTTCTTTATTTAAATTCTGTTGCGAGTTCTTCGATTCACTCTTTGCTGAATGTACAATTATTTTTTGCAATATCTATTGGAGTCTTGTTACATAAAAGAATGAAGGAAATCTTTGGTGAAAGATATTTCTTTCACGAATACAGTGGTATTTTTGTTGGTATTACATCGTTTTCATAACAAAATTAGTATACTATAGACAGTTACTAGTTCCCTTAAATCTGCTTTGTGTAAAATTTACTTGAATCTTAACAAACCGCACAAGTACTTCTTTCTCATTACAAAAAAGCTATATTTGAACAAAGATTTAGCCGTCGCTTTACGACGGCAAATATATCTTGTTGTATCTGATTATGACATGGCGTGCGTGTACGAATTCCAAAATAGCATTAGTCATTTTAATGTAGGCAAAAGCTTTCGCGGGGAATCGTGAGCCGTTTACATTTATTTAAGGCTATAATGGTATTATGTAATAAAGTAATGTATTGTATATCTTAATAGATGCTAAAAAAAGCTTAGTTGATAATCAGCGTTGCGGATCTATTCGCAACATTGCTGAATTTAAATTTGGTATAGGTTATACCTATAATAAATAATATAATTATTATAGTTATTAGTTTTGTAAAGTGTTATACCAAATAAAATTATTTTCTTTCTTTATTTCTAGTTTTGATAGATCGAATAGAGATATATAGAGTAGTCAAAAGTGATTTAAATTTTTGAGTTGAGGTCCAGTATTTCTGGTTGGTATTACTGATGATTCAGTTCTTTGCTAATAGACATTTGCACCACTATAACTACACTAGTACAAATACCATTGTGACAGTATAAACTTTTAATATAACATTCAACTAAAACTCAATATCATCTCTAATCGGGTAATCATAATTCGGTACCGGCTCCATATCTATCATGATATCGTCCACCTCATACATCTTGTCTCTCACCCACGTCCACGGGTCATCCAAGTCTACATGCTGAGGCTCATGCTTGGGATCATGGAAGCTGACGATGGAGAACACCGGTGCTGTTCCTCCGAAGGCGATGCGATCACCGTGGCTGGCTATAGCCAAGATCGACCCTGGTGTGGGGTAGGAGGCGGCTAAGCAGCGGTTGTGGAGGTTGATAACCTCTACACAGTTGGTGCCACTCCCGCCGATTATACCGTACTTCCCTTTTCTGTTGTACTGTAAGAATATTATCAGATAATATACCTATTTCATAAAGCTGTAAGTAGTTTATTTATTGAGCGCATTAATGTCAAGAACTATACTGGACCGATTTTTCATGTAAATTGACACAGGACATAGGTTAATTTTTTGTTCAGGAAAATTTACTGTTCTTGCGGAATTCCTAATTTACGCAGGCAGAGTCGCGCGGAACTTCTAGTATAGAACAAGTTATCTCGCAAACTTAATTTTGATTTAATTTTAAAGTAAAGTAAAAAAACTACGCCAAAATTTTTGGACACATTATGTGATGCGTTTTATATCAATCTCAGGGATGTGTTAAAAACCGCATCACGTCTCTTTGAATCAAGTCTCAATTTAACCTGACCCTTATTTCGAGGACAAAAAAGTGACAAAAGTCAGGGGCTAAAATGAAACATGTAGCCCGTTGAAAAGACTCGAACAAAAACGTTTATTGGCACCATAAAAGCAATCAACAGTAGAATGTATGCTCACCGACATATAAAATGTAGCAATAATCAATCTTATGCCTATGGCAATAAGGTTTGAAGGTGTCAAACTGGTTGTATCGAGAACCGTACATTGTACAAGCTACATACGATCAATTGCCGTCGTACATACCAATACAAACATACAACCGCACTCACCCTTACAAATTGCTCTGTATACAAACATACATGCATACATAGTACATATATGTATATGTACATACACTGTGTGGTACTGGAGAACTTGATTACAAGGCTGAGGTAAGATAATGGCTCTCTGTAGCCTAATTGTAGAGTTAGTAGGATTAGGAAAACATTTAAACAAATATTGGATTTTCAGGTCATAACTTTTTTTAAATAACAAACTTGCTATTTGCCTTAAAATTTTGTAGTGAGGCTATTGCCGTGTAGCCATTTTGACAACGTATCTACTATTGTACGTAGTCAAAATGGCTTACATTTTTAAGTTGCATTATTTTAGTTTATTAAAGTTACAGTTAAACTATTGATAGCATTACTTAACAAAATAGTCATAATTCACTTCATCGTGATTAAAACGGGAAAATTCAACTTTACGAATACATCTCATTATGTCGTACGTTTCTCAACTACTGTCTAGTATCTACAACTGGAATCAACAATTATTATTAGTCCAGAGTTTTTACTCGCTACTTATTTAACAAAATACTACTTAAGTTAGACATAACTACATATTTTGAGAATTTATTTATTTAATATTGGAAAACCAACAGCTGATCATTTTACATAAGTAGCTAAAGAATAGAAAAAACAAGAAGCCAATGGCAGGTTTTCACCATTAACAAGGAAGTGATTAATAACAAGCAAATATGATTTTATTATATACGGGGCACAGCTAGTGGACAAATATCTGTTCTACTTTTATACCTCATAGGATCTCCAATAACGGCAAGCATAAATATACTCCCCGTCCACATCAGGCCTTCTGTTCTGAACCCTGATGATGTTCAGCCGCTTCTTGGCAGCTAGGTCCCAGACGGTTAGGGCTTCGGTCGGCTGCCAGCTGCCTACGAGACAGTGGTCTCTCTGTGTTAGTATGATAATAATTTAGGCTAGCTTGTTGCGGTAGGTTGATCGTGTCCGTAATTATTATGCCTATGTGAGTTGAACACCTTGGGGCTTTAGTGGGTAGATCCTAGGGTAGATCCGATGTCCCCAATCTACCGAGGACGAGCAAAGATTGACTGCACATCTAGTGTAGATGTTCTGAGTAGGTACAACCTACTCAGAATTATTTAATTTATTTTTATTAAATTGTTTAATAAGACATATCATAAACAAACCAGATAATGGGAAACAGTGGTAGATAAAAAGTCATTGCAATATTATAAAAATAACATTATAATATTAGAATAAGGCCTCGGAAGAAACTATGAAATGCTGCCCTAAAATTATGGCATTATTTTTTATCAAAAAAAAACAACAGTAGAAAAAATTATGAACATTACATACAATATAATAATAAAAATTTAAATAAATACGTATAAGTTACAGAGTCAGCTAATGTGGACAATGAAACAATATTATGTAATCTTTATTTTGAATTAGACTAAGTAATTAAAATTTCGTATATATTCATTATACCGCTATTTGAACCAGTTAATTGAAACAAGACCCTCATTAATTTTAAAATTATGTTTATTTTAGCACATTAATTTTAATACAACTAACAAAATGCCTGCTGAATAAATTGTGACTGTGAGAGAAATTGCCATTATTCTACAACGGTTTATCTAAAGTTTTTGTGAATGTAATCCAGTGAAATTTAAACTACAGGAAGAGTAACTCCGTCAAAAAAAGGGCACCAAAAGGCTACAAAATGTGACCCGAATACATGCATGTGTTCGGTACACATTTTTCGTGTACTTATATATACTCGAGTGACGTTCAACCAGGTTGACATGATAATTATTATCAAACTCACTTTACAGTTTGTTTACTTACAATATACGTATTAGCTTTTTTCCAATTTTTTTGTTGTTAAAATGCCTAAATGCCCTGTGAAATGGTGTAGAAGTCATACAGATACGACTTTTAATACAGGAATGACCTTTCAAGTGTCATCAGTAAGTGAATTTTTTTAAATTATGCTTAGGTAAAGTTCTTGTATTTTTTCCGACCCAAAAACATGCCCAAAAAGATGGTTTATTTAAGTTGGATACCAGGGTATTTGCGTAAAATTAAGCTGGTCTCTTTGTGTTTGTCTTATTAAGTTTACATATTATTGTAAAAATGCAACAATCAAAAAATAATATAATTACAAAATTTTCACAAAGTCGCCATGGACAGTGTTATGCAAGATGTAACAATTTAATCATAATTCATAAACGACGACGAGGTCTGACTAACATCAGTATGGAGTATCTTATTTTTATAATGCCGTTCGTACTTCGTTTAGTAAGAAACGAACCGAATTGGATGCCGAGCCAGATTACTCGTTTATGTAGCATACACTTTAATAGTCATGATATATTTTGTATGAGTGATGACCGAAAATTAAAGAGATTACGAAAATCTGCATTTGCACCGTAAGTTTTTTATTTCAATTCTGTAATAATTTAGCACATAGATTTTTGTAATCTGAAAACGTCTTGTCTAGGTGCTCTGGATAGTTTTAAATTCGTCCGAGTCGTACAAGGTTTGTTCAAAATTATTATATATTATTATTATCGATGACTTAAGCGTGGAATTCACTACCGGGCTGCCCGCGGGCCGCCCGGTCTGGCATAAGTCTGTTGCTTGCCCCGATTGAACACACACAGAACAGACTAGTCAGTCGAATAGATAGAGAGCTGCAGCTCGGTCGTGGACTCGTGGACTCAATATTCTTTGTAATAAATGATAGATCAGCATCGGCATTGATTTCTTTGGATTTTTCAATAAGTTCGCTGTATTAGCGACATTACGTAGATCGGTGTTCATGTAATCCTTGCTTTTAACTTTCTACAAACAAGGATACGACCGGTAAATGGAAATAAACGAATTTCAAAATTGTTTTTATTCCTTCATTCCTAAGTTTAGTGTTCGTATTGTTTACAATAATAAATGTTTTAAAATAATATTTTAAGTATACTCCGGTCGCTCTCCAAGGCGCGAATGACGACGGGCCGCCCGTCGCGACCATTCATGTACAGACTTGCCCGTGCCCACGCGGGAAAAATGTGATCTCGCGGGCAGGCTGCGAGCATGGGCCAACGGGCATATCTGTGTCCATACCTAGGAATTGACGAGCAGACATGCAACAGACCTGCCCGTGACGGGCGGCCCGTAGCGGGCGGCCCGGTAGTCAATTCCCCGCTTTAAGGATCAGAGGAAAATGTTTAATTTTAAAATAATAATTATGTACTCCTTTCTTCGTGATAGTAGATATGTTTGGTGTATACTGCATAATGCCATCCGCTTTTGACAATTATTGTCCACGGCTTTGTTTCATAACTGTGACAGTGACAATAACCGCGCAGGCTGTCGTCCAGCGCGCAATATTATGATACGTTACCTGGGAAACGACCTTGGCGAGAATCTGAATTGTCATAATATTTTAGTGTTCGAAAAGGAGCCAAATTTAAAACGGTTGAAGTATGGGAGTTACGTAGTTTTGTTATTCGTAGATGTAATCTTTTGTAGTTATTGGAACTTTTTGCTACATAGTATCTAAGTTTGAATATTTTTACAATGATTTCAAATCAAGAAAAACGAATAGCATATCAGTCATGACACGAATTTCGCGTTATGGCCTTTTTGTGATTGCCAGAACGCGTCGTGGCTGTTTCACTGTGACCACAACGCGTTGTGAGCTATTTTTTTCGCTCTCTGAGCGATTTCGGTCTTTGAGCGTAACATAATATATTATATAGATTAAGAATCGTTGTGCATTTTTAGTCTTTGAAGTAACCAATTTTACTTAGACGGTAAAGATAACAAAAACAACAAAAATTAAAAGTTAAATTGTTATTTTGTTCACTATAATAGTCGACGAGTCTTTAAGTAGTGTAATGAAAAGCATAATAAACCACAAAGGTGAGAGCCACCAACTTCTTAACGAGACTAAACAACTACAAAGGTGAAGTTTTTAATTAAAACTACCCTCCGTAAGTTCATAAATACCCATTCACATTTTGCGAAATAACTGACCTTTATAAATCAGACTGCACTAAGTTTATTGAAGACGTTTTGCAATATTGAGTATTAATAAGACTTATGCACCCACCAACGTAACAAATATTACTCCAAGCTACTTAGCTATATCTTTTACTACATGACGCCCGCAACTCCGTTGTGACAAAATTCGTTTATCGCGTGAGAACCGTGCATTTTTTCGGGATAAAAAGTCTACGTCATTTCCCTGGACTCAAAGTACCTCCGTACCCTGCAAAATCGGTTCAGCGGTTAGGGCAGTACTATTATATTATATTGTGTAGTTAAGTCGTGAAGAAGTAACAGACAGACAGACACACTTTTGCATTTAATTTATAATATTAGTATAGAATATCTTTACGCGGCAACTGTAATTCTTTCCGTGATAAAACAATTCTATGTTCTTACCTCATGTAAAGTGTGAAGTCTCTAGTCAAATTACTCAAAGTACCTGTAGTTTACTAAATGTAATTCAAGTGTGAAGCGTTTAGATTTCGCTCCTTCGCATTTATAACATTAGTAAATACCATGAACGTAGAAAAAAGGCGGACGGAGTCTTATTATACAGAGTCGGCCAGGCTGACTGCATGTACACGGTCCGCACGCAAACATTCTTACGCTAGTCCGACCATTTGACAGGCGTAAGAATGTGTGCGTGGCTGACTCTGAAGACACAGTGCTGTGTATAATAAGACTCCGTCTGCCTTTTTTTCTACATTCATGGTAAATACTATATATCACGGTGGCTCAAGCTGCTTCAATCAGACCTAAACACCATAAAGGGGTGTAATGCGAACCATTTAGGTCGCGTGCCGCTAAAAGTGGCATTCTCCTGTCGTGTCCTGAACATCGTTTATCATTCCCCCGACGCCGTATTATGTAAGCTAAAACATAATCGCGGCTTACATTCCGTCTGATATAATCACCTTTATGCTGACGACTTAAGAGTCCTTCTCGTATATCTGAGGTTTATAATATGAGTCTAAACTCTAAATGTGCTCTTAGCTGGCTCCCAAAACGATTGCGCTGACACGGTTGGTTTCACACCAAGCCAGCTAACCTAGCAGTTTCTGTAGTAGTAGTGGGATATGCACTGTTATTTTAAGGTATCGGTTAGCAGTGAGCGACACGAAGCTAGCGACACTTATTCATAGAAATACAAAGAAACTAGTAGTGTCGCGACGACATGTCGTCTACGGCGACTTCATGTAACCGGCTTCCAACTTGTACCTTTACTCTGCACTCTGCTGGGTGCACATTCCCGTAATTTGGCCCATATAACCACGACCGGTTGATAGGGCCAAGGATTAGTGGAGGGATTTATTCCTTTACTATCGTAACGAATGAGCGACACGACCGGTGAGAGATCAATCGTTTTGTGCCTATCCGACGCATGGATCAACTTTCTTGTAAGGCAATCAGGTGATTACTGATCAGCCTATATATGTATGACGACCTCCGTGGTGCAGTAGTGAGCGCGTTGGTAGCTCAAGCCGGAGGTCGCGGGTTCGAGTCCCGCCGACGGAACAAAAAGTTTATAAAGTTCCTGGGTCATGGATGTGTATTAAATATGTGTATGATATAATAAAAATCTTAAATATATGTATAGTATAAAAGTATTAAATATATTTCCGTTGTCTGGTACCTGTAACACAAGTCCTTCAGGTACTTACCATAGGGCCAGACTGACGTGGTGTGAAGCGTCCATAGATATTATTAAACGTATTATTAAACGTATACATTGTTCTAACGGCTAGGGCCTAACCAAATTTGGAAACATTTTTTGTGAATACTGTAGAAATAGTGCAAAATTGTGTTTTGTTTTTGCTAAGCATGCATAATAAAGCGCACAATATTTTTTAATTATACAACGTGGGAATTGAGCTCACGACCTACGAAACGATTTTACCACTAAACCATTAAACTAATAAACCACGGAGGCTTTACATCGTCATAAGTATAATTTATCACTCCGCCATAACTTTGTTTTCGATTAATCTTGCGAGACTTCCATTAAATTCGTACGATAAAATTCCATTTGGGCTAAGTCGGAAAGTTTAGCGCTTATCCTAAATCAATATTGATAGATGGCAGTGTTTTTACAGAAGGATATTCTGAAACTGTTACAGACCTACGTAACCGTGAAAGATATTTTTGCGATAGAGCGATTAATTCCACGCTTTATTCCCTATCTCCATTACTGATAGCTGCAGTACAACTACCGCGGCCGGGTCCGGCCGCTTGGGGATTGAGAGGAGTAAAAAGTAAAACTGTTCAGCAAAATAGGTTATTATCATATTATACGTTTAAAAAGTTGTATAATGGATGCTAGGACTTCCTAGGGTAAAACAAGTACTGATTAATGGAAATGCAGACTTACCTAGAATAGACTTCTGATTCTTCAAATTACAATATAACTAACTTGTACAGCTTGTCTAATTGGAAATGACGCGCCCCACCACTTCACAATGAAAAAATGTGTACTGTGAATACGAGGGAGGGCCGAGGGGCGCGTCATTTTAAGTTAGACAAGCCCATCTACTTTCTTACTAACAAGTAATATATTATATTAATACGCAGCGTACAACCAGTGGCGGCCTTAGGGGGTGGCGTACAGGGCAATCGCCCAGGGCCTTGCTCTTGCAGGGGCGTCGACATGGGCGC
This sequence comes from Lysandra bellargus, assembly GCA_905333045.1. Classification (NCBI taxonomy): domain Eukaryota; kingdom Metazoa; phylum Arthropoda; class Insecta; order Lepidoptera; family Lycaenidae; genus Lysandra; species Lysandra bellargus. Next base: position 10,214,074 of record HG995334.1, read on the forward strand.
CGGCAGAAATAATTTTCAAGGGGTGCAGATTTTAGTTTTCTTTCTTTTTACTTTTTACGAACAACAGTGACTGTCTATTTACGTCAACAGAATGCATTTAGTGCCGAAACAATACGAACTATCTTTGTACGGCATGGTAATAGGGTTACAGACGGCTTTTTATTTCAATAATAATTCCTGTTGATCCCGAGATTCCCAAGACCTGCCGTCCGAGGCCTCACAATGGGTAAGGCCGCCACTGCGTACAACATTATAGAACACAACATTTTCCAAAGGACATAATAACCTATGCAGTTCTACTGTTAATAATAAAACGAAACACTCACATTGAGATCGATGGAGTCACTACACACGTTCACTCCCTCGAACGTCATCATGCACCCGATTTTCACACGCGCGTCCCAAATCTAAGAATATAAGGAAATGTTGAGGATTGCACTCAGAATAAGGGCCTGTTTCACCACTTCCTGACAAGTGTCGGATAGGCTATTCACAACTTAAGAGAATCTGACAGATAAGTTGTGGATAGCCTCTCCGGCACATATCAGGAAGTGATGAAACAGGCCCTAAGTTTCAGAAGACATGTTAGTACTTAGTATTACCTAAATAATATTGGAAATAACTCAATAAGAATTTTGTGTTCAAACGTTTTCAATTTTAAAGTTGAAAATGTTTTTCTGCGCATTAAAATAATTCCGTTCAAGAACCCTTCAGCAAAGCTTTGCTTTGAGAACTCGTGGAGAAATAGCTTACAATTCACAATGCAATACTAGTACCTAATTACCTATATTAAAACTGTACAATTTGTATAATTATATTATTATTATGAATTCTGAAGTCATAACACACCTACTTATTATTATTACACTAAATGACGCCCGCAACTCTGTTGCGCCAAACTTCATGTATCGCGCGGTGGACTAAAAATCTCGATAAGTACTAAATTTCAGAAAAATTGGATCAGCGGCTTGGGTGTGAAGAGGAAACATAATTAGACAGACAAACACACTTTCGCATTTATAATATTAGTACATAGATAATTTATAACAATTTTATTAATTATTTACTAATAAAGTAAATAATTAACAATAGGTACTCGCTACTCGGTAAGATGAAAGTTTGTAATCCTATCGGGGTTGTGGTTGGCCACCGAACTTCAAATATCTTGTTCATACTTCAGTTTCAAGTGTATCGAATATCGAGTTTAATCAATAAAGGCTTAGGTTTATTAATATTGAGTATTAATACAAAACCTCAAAGTGATTTTTCTAAACTTTAGATAAGTAAAATATATTAGCTAGTTTCATTGCATCGAATAAGCGAAACTACTCGGCTGATTTTTATGAAATTTGGCACAGATATAGAGTCGACGACGAGAAAGGAAATATACTACTTATTACTGCGCGAAAATGTATGGTTCCCTTAGAAAATTATTTCACGCGTACGGAGTCACGTACGATATTAGCACTCAATTAAAACTACGCTGTAGTATTATACATTACATGAAATATTCTATTACTATGATATTCCAAGTTGTAAGAAGTTAGCACGTCGTTGCCAGATGCACACAAGAGTTCACAAACTCGGTGCATCTAAATTAAATGATTATGATATTATTCAAATGAGAACGCTTGCACTTTGTAAAATTATTTCTTACCTGAAGGATTTGTGTTTGGCCAAAGAGATTTGGACCTGCCATGTAATTACTTGAGTTGGATCCATCATCAAATAGAAACTCTCAACAAAGTGCATAATATTACTGTAGCGGTACTCACAATTCGCCTAACATTCCTGCATCGCGATATCGAAGTTTTCTAAGCGCGTCGGTATATATACGACAGCTGAAATGTATCACGTGGGCTTCGGCCTGACCGATCATAACACCTCGCTCGGTCGGAAGATCTTCCTTTGGCCTCTACACATTATTTCCCACATTGGTGACCCTCGACAGAACACGCCTCCTTCATCATCATCACTCCCCCGCCCTTCCGCACCGCGCCAGCCAGCATCGCCTCATCGGGTACATCGTCCACTAGCCGCAACGTACCGCGGCCTGGGCGACTCCGCATCGGCATCATCGGGCTTTCTCACTACACCGACCGGTCAGCAAGCAGAGCACATCTCTCCTGGTCAGCACGTAGCATCGGCCCCGCACGGCAGCTATCCGACTCACTGGATCCCGTGCAAGCAGCTTATAGTTCCGACTCACTGGGACTCACTGCAACAGTTCCGACTCACTGGAACTCTCTGGCACTGGCGACTCAAGCGACAAGACTTCAAGATTCGACCTCCGGTCTTCGGGGGGGAGTGATGTAGCGGTACTCACAATTCGCCTAACATTCCTGCATCGCGATATCGAAGTTTTCTAAGCGCGTCGGTATATATATGACAGCTGAAATATATCACGTGGGCTCCAGCCTGACCGAGCATACCACCTCGCTCGGTCGGAAGATCTTCCTTTGGCCTCCATACACACATTATACCCACATTACTATTAACAGTAGCGAATGGTAATATTATGTAGTTTGTACCATGCAGCCACATGGCTGCATAGCCATTCCAACGTGTATCTCAAACTCCACTGCCCCAGCTACCAGGCAATCATAACAATATGTAATAATGGAGTTATCCGCAGCGTAAAATCGTCTACGGCTGCATTGGCGAACATGCATGCTAGAATCATCTCTAGCTCCACTGGCGTTTAGCTACTAGGCGACCATAACAAGGGGTAAAGGCTGATTTACATTGATACAGTGCTGATCCAGCGACGGAATCCGGTGATGCTGGCGCCAGCTACTGTATCAATATAAATCAGCATTTACCTTTTGCGTAATAGGGCCGGGACACAAAAACACGGCACGGCGCCGTGTCGTGGAAATCCACGACGCGTGTCGTAAAAAACCACGGCACGGCGCCGTACGACGTCAAGATGAGTCAAGATGAGGCGACGTCGTACGATACCGTACGGCGCCGTGCCTTGTTTTTTACGACGCGCGTCGTGGACTCCCACGACACGGCGCCGTTACGACGTCGTACGATGTTGTGCCGTGTTTTTATGTCCCGGCCCTCATACCAAGCGCTACTAGCTACCAGGCGATCATATTGTAACAAGGAGTTACCCGTAACGTATCCTTGAAATGTGAAATTACATGCATGCTGAATTTTTTTTTTATTAAATAAGGGGGCAAACGAGCAAACGGGTCACCTGATGGTAAGCAACTACCGTCGCCCATGGACACTCGCAACATCAGAAGAGCTGCAGGTGCGTTGCCGGCCTTTTAAGAGGGAATACGCTCTTTTCTTGAAGGTTTGCAGGTCGTATAGGTCCGGAAATACTGCTGGTGACAGTTCATTCCAGAGTTTTACAGTGCGCGGCAGAAAATTACGCGAAAAACGCACTGTGGAAGACTGCCACTCATCAAGGTGATGAGGATGGTATGTTTTTCGTGTGGGACGATGGCGAAAAGTTGCAGGTGGTATGATTCCGAACAATTCCTCAGAGCACTCCCCGTGATACAACCGATAGAAGATGCAGAGTGAAGCTACATCTCGGCGTAATTCCAAGGGGTCCTCTATCTCCACTGTCGTTTAGCTACAAGGCGAGTATGAGCAAGGGCCAACCCACACGTACCACAACCACACGACATCGCACCGACAAAATGTCGTCGAGCAGTGGTTACGTGTGAATGGTGTCGCTGCAGCTTTTTGTAGTTGCGTTGTGGTATCGACAAAATGCCGACGTGGTTGCGTTGTCGCCAGTGGTTGCGATGTGGTTACGTACGAAAGTCAATGAAACGGAGGGGGGAAGAGCGCGGGCGGTGTGCGCGCACTGTCATTGCATCGACGCAACGTTGTGGTTGCGACGTGGTTGCGATGTGGTCAGCCGTGGTTGCGTCTGACAAGTTATCTGACAAGTGGTCGACAACGACTGCGAAATGCCAACGTGTGAATGGTCCAGTTCATTCACAATACGAAATAAACGCCCGACCACGTGGTGTGGTTGTGGTTGTCGTGTGGTTGTGGTACGTGTAGGTTGGCCCTAACGAGTTACCCGTAGCAAGCTCTACTAGCCTACAGCTGCAGCTACCAGGCAATCATATTGTAACAATGAGTTACCCGTAACGTATTATCCCAGGCTGCACTAGCGAAAGTGTGCTCTCTCTCGGGGTGCGCGCTCACCGCACACACTTGCCCCACATGCATGCGCTGCAACTTGCGCGGGATGTACTGCACGCGCAATTTGTGTACCTTGTATGTTGTCTCTACCTGCAATGGTGATAATAAGTAACATTTTCTTTCTTGAGAAAACCAGGTGCAGATAATAAGCGTTTTTTTTTTGAAAAGCCTTTATTTCCAAATTAATTGGGGGATATCCGGTGGACAAGGGAAGTCGGCCGTATGCGGTATTTAGACTTTCCGGGGCGCGAGGTAAGAAACTGGAGGTTTTTGTTAAATAGACCCGCCAAAGCACAATAAGGCGGCAGCGCAGACGACAGACTATCCGTGACACACTTTTTGTGTGCGTTACTGCATATAATTCCATAGGTTCTATTTCTCACAGACTAAAAAGTGCGTCACGGATAGTCTGTCATCTGCACTGCGCCTACCAGAATTGAGAAGCAATGCGCTGTAGACTGTATAGTTCCAGTTGCATGGTTGTATAAATTATAATGTACAGTGACGCAAAATGAACAGCTAGAGTACCTACAGTCGCCAAGTAGGAAGAAGCCATTGCTCCTAAGAGCCTCTTAATTTAAGTTTAGTTAAGGTTTAGTTAAGGCCTTTAAACCAAACCATCTCGATTTAAAAAGTTTACGGTTAGCCTAGTAAACGAATGATTATGCTTGGAAAAGTCGAAAGCAGAAATTTTGACTTTAGTACTTTGTTTAGACTAGTTAGGAGATAAACATCCGAGGTGAACCCGATGGAGGGGGGGGGGGGGGGGGGGGGGGGGGGCAAAGAAGTTCTCGTTTTTTGGTTTTTTGCTTACTCATCAAAAACGGTGCTTCGTACGAAATTCTGCGTGTTTTTTAGGGTTTCATACCCAAAGGGTAAAAACGGGACCCCTAACGGGACCCTAATGTCTCTCCGTCTTCCTGACCGTCCATCTGTCTGTCCGTCTGTTTGTCCATCTATCTGTCTCCGGCTATTATGTATTTCTGTTGCTGCTATAACAATAAATACTAAAAACAAAAGAAATTAAATATTTTAGGGGGTTTCGACTTTTAGTATGTTTAATGTTTATCTCCTAATCTAAACAAAGTGCCAAAGTTAAAATTTCTGCTTTCGACTTTTCCAAGCAGACCCCCATTTTGGGCATTCGTTTACTATGCTAGGACAGTTATCGGGACCTCGAACGTGAAGAAAACTGGGACAAGGGTAAAAATCATAAGGCCGTCCCACTTCCAAGGGCTAAGGACTGGCACTCGTAAAGCCAATCCAATATTGCCAATAAAGCGAGATTACATTTGGCCGGTTTACGACAACACTCTCGCTGACTTTGGTCGATATATCGCCCATTAAACTTCGTCACGTTACGATATCTTAAAAAATTCGTGGAATATCGAAAAATTATCCTAAATTGGATAATTGGATGGACGCCTGAAACTCCGTTGCGACAGGATTGGTTTATCGCGTGTGAAACGTACATTTTTTCGGCATAAAAAGTATCCTATGCCCTTTCCAGAGACTCAAAGTATCTCCATATAATATATACCTTAATCTGTGATTTCCATACCAAATTTCAGCAAAATCGGAGCAGCGGTTTGAGCGTGAAGAGATAGCAGTAGAGAGGCGTGAAGAGACACACAGACAGACAGACAGACAGATACACTTTTGCATTTATAATATTAGTATGGAAGAAATTATGGTATTTGGTTTCTGGGGTTTTTATGATAAGAGTTTATCTTTTTTCTCTTACTTATTTTTAATTTACATTAACCCAACAGCAACCACTATTTTATTATTTAGAGCAACATTTCTAATCATAACATTAGAAACTTTTAATAAACAAAGCATCTCTACCAAGTATTATGTAGAGCCCTGTATTATTCTTACAGTAGTAAAATAACACAGTCGTATTCTCATCCTAAAACAATACTACCGAAAATATTATATAGTTGTTACCTATAATTATATACCTGGGAAATGTGCTTTATAGTTAACGATACGAGTTACGACATGGTCTCATATTGAGCCAAAAACTACAGACTAATTTTGAATCGTAGATTCAATCGAAGCCATGATTTTTATCGTTTTTTGTAATTTTAATAGAAACAATATTCTACAATCAAACTTCTATAATTATTAGCGAAAAGCGAGAGAAATCATAGACTCTTATGCCCAGAAGACGGAGTCAAAATTAACTATAGTATCGATTTTTTCCCAGACACTGAAAATGGATAACATTCTTTATATAACATCTTTCGCTGCGAGCCATTCTCAAAAACAGTAATTTTATAGTAATTTCATAACTTTACCAAAACTTGTCATTCCGTTTGTTTCAACTAGAACACGATGCGACATAACGTGTCGTCGGTCGTAAGCAAGTCCACCAATAGTAAGGTATTTCAATACGGTTTGTTATTCTTTAATTAGCCCTCAGGTGTTTGTTCTTCAGCTCAGTACTAAATACACATTCCGTCTTATACATATTCAGAATTCAAATACGAGTAGAGGCTATAACAGTAAATTCTCCGCGCCTTTTATTCCAGCGCCATTTCCATTGAATATATTTGCTAAGTAATAAAAACAAATTATTATTGCAAATGAAAGCTAAGGATAGATCTTACTTCAGACATCTATCGGTGCTGTCGACACCCTTTACTTATAACTTATAAGTTATAACGATATTTACTAACTGTATCACTATTCAAGCGAAGTGACTAATGTGCATTGTGCTGAAGTCAATGTAGACCTTATATTAGGCATATTGAGAAATTCGTAAACATAATTTATTTGTAAGAGGAATTAAAAAGGACTTTACAAGGGATTCATTATTCATCATGGGATGATAAATAAAGAAAGGAAAACACTATAATATTATGTCCTATGCTTCAAAGAATCATATTAAGTTTAAAAAGTTTAGGCAATTAAGTTCTGAAGTTTTTATTCCTATGCATCTATTTCCTTGTGCACGTCATTGGTCGGGGTTTGCCAAGTGTTAGTTACAGTGATCCGTCGACAATTAGCCCTACCAAATTACGAATGTTAGTCATCTTCTTTTGAATCCATTTCTAATAAAGTACCTACTATAATACTTGACTTCAATTCACAATATTATCAAGTTATTTTAAAGAAACTGCTAATTTAAATGTACTGTCGTGTTTCAGCTCAGACCAACTGTAAAACGTGTCACACGAAAAATATTGGAACATAAAATTGTTCTCTGAAGCTATAAGTTTAAATCTGTAAATCTGTCCAAGAGTCACCTTTGATTTCTGAATTAGAGCTTAGATAAGGTATGTTTTATATTTCTTATAGTCAATCTATATTTTATAATATTACAGTAATGAAAGTGCTACCTTTTCACGCATAATTAGTGCGATGCGATTTTCATGAAATTGGTATGAGCGGCAAAATCGTCATCTAATTAATTTTGATGTATGAAAAATTAAATATTTCCCTATACAATAAAGAAGTAAGACCCAACTTTATCTCTCTTACCTCCTGAGTTTCCATGTCAAAGATCTTCACAGAGGCGTCAGCGTAGCCAACGACGAGTTTGGTCCCCTCAGCGAGAACTCCAAGCGATAGCGCCGCCGACCTGTCTGCAACAGATACCTCCTTAGTATTCATGCTAACTTAGTACCCGCTAGAATTTTGGCAAATATTGTTTTACAATTTGGCAGTTTTACCAAAAATAAAACCGAAATTAAAACCGACCAAAAAAACTTTTAAGAGTGGGTTGCACGAACTAACTTTGACTTTAACTTTAACCGGAAAAATTGACAGATGTCGTATGAGCATATGGTGTGTTTGGACGCCATATTTAACTTTAACTTTAACCACGCCTCTGGTGCAACGCAACCTTTAATTTTTAAAACTACGCAACGGATTTTGATGATTCTTACGGTGTTAGATAGCCCATTTATCGAGGAAGGCTATATTATTTTATCACGCTAAGGCCCACTTGCCTGAGTTAAAGTTAACTCTGAGTTAAACATCATGTCACATCTGTCACTCACCAAGTGAGTGATAGAGATGACATGATGTTTAACTCAGAGTTAACTTTAACTCAGATCTGCGCAAGTCCGCCTAAGACTAATAGGAGCGAAGAAATAGAGGAAAACGTGGAAAAAACGGGGGAAATTATTCGAAAGGCTTAACTTGAACGCGCTAATCTCAGGAACTGCTTATCCAATTTGAAAAATTCATTCAGTGTTAGATAGCCCAGTTATTGAGGAAGGCTATAAGCTATATTTTATCGCGCTAAGACTAATAGGAGAATGTGGAAAAAACGCGGGAAATTATTTGAAAGAGCTCATCTCGCGAACTACTGGAGCAATTTTTATGTTATTTGGCACAGATAAGAAGTAGATAATTGGCTATTGATTTTAATCATTTTTTCAGCGGCTATACTCACATTTTATACCCGTGCGACGCCGAGGCGAGTCGCTAGTTTTATAGGTAATATTTTGTATACAGGGTATAACAAAACAAAGTGATAATAAGAGTTTGTACGAGTCCATGTATAGAGTGCACTATGAAAGTAGCAGCGCTGAAAAAGTAACTTTTTTAAAACTTTTGTATGGACTAAAGACGCTGGGGTGTTTACCCATAAAAATCACAAAAAAATACTCTTTAAGTGTTATTTTGTAGATTGTATCTAATTATAGCTTTAAAAATTTTATTAAATCCCAAGTAGGTACGTAACCAATTAGAACAGAATCAGGATGACTTTTACAAACTTACAAAAGCTTAATTCACCTTAAGAATTAGGCCCGTAATTAAGTAGACTGAATGTCTAAACTATTGCAGATTGACTCCCTCACATAAGTTGCAGGATGCATTGTGCATCTGAATCCAAGTTATTATTCCATTTAAACAGGAATAGCAGTGTAAAAGATTATCTAGGACACGTCTTATTATAATTCCTACAAGTAAACCGAGAATTTTCTCTAGCATTCACATTTACAGCCATTTTAAAACGTGGAGCTAATTTATGGCAAGTTTAAGTGGGAACTTAAAATGATATCCCAAGTTGGATGGAACCCGGAACTTTTATATTAGTAGGTTTAATTCAGGACTTTAATGTGTACGAGAAATCCGCCATTGCGAATTCAGGATTTCGTTCGTTGTAATTATAAGTTTTAGTATTAAATTGACAAATTCCCTGAAATTTACTGAGCCGTGTTCTGGCACGAATGAATTGATTTGCGATAGTTTTACAGAAAGCAAAGCTTTTGTCTCCATGGACGATAGTGATTAATTATATATTTTGATGAGGCGATTCGTTTGCTCGTTCTCCTATTTTATGAAGATATGCTCATTTATCGTCCAGCAGTGGACGAATATAGGCTGATATGATGATGATGATGATGATGCTCATTTATGCCTTACGATTACAAGTATCATAAATTATAATACAATAATCGGTCCAGGGGTCTGATTATACCGGTAATGTCTGTACAATCTCAGCCTGTGACACAGGAATTTATAATTTTATGAGAGTAGGCCACATTATTTCCGCCGCCTCATGTACATAATCTGCCGCTCACTAGGACGCTGTCGCTTTTAGGCCGTGGCCTATAACGGCCTTTTTATAAATCTGCTGCTGTGACATATATGAGACAGTTCGTGAAGTAAGGTAGTCTCCGAGGTAGGAGGATCATTGTCCAGATCTGCCCAGAAGATTCATGATGCCGAAGTTACAGAAAAGGAAAGTATATTAACTTGCACTTAGCTTGAGTCTTGACATATTTCGTACCAAGACCGGCAATGTCTTCTGATGTTGTGAGTGTATATGGGCGACGATAGTTGCTTCCCATCAAGTGATCCGTTTGGTCGTTTGCCCCATAATTTTATGTAAAAAACGTTTCGTACTTTAGGCAAAATCGTAGAACATTTTTAGATAGGTCTGCAAAAAGTGTAAAGTTTCAGAAACTCACGGGTCACGAAGGGCGAAGCGGCAGTGGCAGTGGCGGGACTGCCGTAGAACTGCCGGCTGAGGGTCTCCAGCGCCGGGTCTGACCTGATGCAGTGCTCCGGAGGATCATCCACTGAGGCCTCGATCTGTAAAGCGGATACGTAATTATAGTATCACAGTGAAAATTTAAGTGCTTGATTGCAGCACTTTAAAATGCCACATAACTATTATAAAGGTACAAGTTGGAAGTCGGCTACATGAAGTGGAAGCAGCCGGCAGACGTCGTGTCGTCGCGACACTACTGGTTTCTATGTATTCCTATGAAAAGTGTCGCTAGGTGCGGAGGGTATTTCATAGACATAGATAGAATAATTTAGAAACCAGTAGTTTCGCGACGATACATCGTCGGAAGTTGCTTCATGTCGCCCGCTGCCAACCTCATAGGCATCTTAAGAAACTATGACGATGTGATCGGTTAGAAGGCCTTGACAGTTGACTACTCTTGACTTCTTGAGTCTTATCTTCAACTAGAATGATATTTGATAGACGCCCAGAAAAAATGTATATTCTCAGATGATCTTCCTATGACAGTCTTTTTGAAATAAATTACAATACTATAGGAACTGAACCATTTTATTTACATAGAAAATGTTACGTGTAGTCACCCCTTATCTTGGTAAACAGAGCATATATTCAAAAAAACTAAAACAAGAACATACATTGGGAACTTCAATCCTATAAACCACGCCATCCGTGCAGGCGGCGTAGCAGACCCTGGACTCATGAGGGCTGAACTGCAGCGCGTACACCGGTTTTGGCGGGAACTGGATGTTGCGGAGAGTTGACAGCACCACGCCTGTGCCGCCGTGACGTAGCTGTGTGAGAAAATGTTAAATAAAAAAATAAAACAATTCCGAAACTCTATTAAGGGCGTTCCTTACGGAGATTCCGTATTTTATCGTATTTCAAGCCTTATTACTCATAATTTGAAAGCTAAAGTTATAATAAAAATACAGTAATAATCTTCAGTATATCAACATTCCTTGCCCCGTTTTAAATTTTCTATTTTTTATATTATACTTATGATATCAGCTTCCAAAGTAAGTAGAACCAATTTATTAAAATTCAAGCATACATTAAGCATCTCCTTAGGATTTACAAATTACTTTTATTTGAAACACACGTCAATAGATCGACAATATCATAAACTACATATTCCCCGTTTTATTTTTTTTTAGGACAATTTTGAACTAAGATAAGTAAAAAAATAGGGTTTTGGTGCGATCTCGGCAACGCGGCAAATGTATGGCCAAGGTCGTTTGCTCGGGGGACGGCCTTAAGTGTTCTAGGCGGTATGGTCAAAAGAAAAAAACCGGCCAAGTGCATGTCGAGCCACGCGCAATATAGGGTTCCGTAATACCGCTAGTTTCTTAAAAGTGTATGGTCAATAATTAATGTACATTTATAACGTGTTTTACACTACTAACAACATCATCTTGCAGTTGCTTTCAAAGGAATTTGAACGAAAAGTTCCTTTATACTTCGCCGAAAACATTTTTTTTAGTTGATCGACTATTACTCAATAACTTATGAAGTCTTCTTAGGCGTGATAGTTTTCCTTTTAAATTCAAAGATTTCATGTACCATTTTGTCGGCATCATTAATATGTGCATTAATGCCAAATTACAGCTTTGTAGGTCCTATAGTCTCTGATCAAAACCGCGGACAGACAGACAGACGGACAGACAGACAGACAGACAGACAGACAGACAGACGGATGGACAGACCGAAACTATAAGGGTTCTTTGTTGACGGAACCCTAACGGAACCCTAAAAACTAGTGTCAGGCATCACTTGAGGTTGCTTACAACATTTCATGAAAAAGATAAATTTTATCTTTTTTATTTTGGGATTTAATCCCAAATTTTCCAGCAGCGATGAACTAGCCAAGAAAACTCTCGATCACAAACATTTCCAACTGTCACAAGCACTCCGGGAGTGCCGGCTAAGGTCAAAGCGAAACAGCAACAGCAGGTGAACATTTTCGCCGCGCTTTCTCTTTCTCTTTTACGACTCGCCGGCGGTTATAGATATAACTTCGATAACTACACTTCAAAACGTTTGAAGTGCATTGTCAAAACGTTTGAGGTGCGTTGTCTTGCGCGGTAGGCTAGTTATGATTAGTTGACCAACAAATCTTGGTAATAAGTGACATTAACTGAAATATAATGTGTACTGTGATTGGTTGAATACTTACTAATTAAAACTCTTTCATAAGGATGTGACTACACACATTGAAACAGTCATTTGGAGGGGCGCGCCAAGTTATCGTAGTTGATCTCTAGCTAGTTTTGGGTGTGCACTGTGCATTGACAATGGCCGCGCATAGACCGACGGGCGGTAAGGGCCAGGCCACAACACTGCGTTGCGGCGTCGCATCGCAAAAAGCTACGGCCATAAGGATGGATGGACTTGTTCAACGGAGTTACTTTGTAAAGTGATTTATGTAAGTATGTGGTACGAAATACCCAAGAGCGGGTAATACAACTCATTTATCTTACACAGCCCGTCAAACCGAATCGGTAACTTTGGCTGTGCTCTATTTACTCCGCTGATACTTCATAAAAAGCCCAGTTGGACTATATCTTACAGAACTATCAAACAAACTTTACACTTTACAAATACTTATCTATAATATTTTAATAAGTCATAATCTTACCTACTTGATTGTAAATAATAGCTTAGGTGTTATTCCCTTTTATTATACATTTTTACATTTGAATAATTTCCTATTGGAATAAGTTATATTGTTGTCTCATTTTTGTGTTATTGCTGTCCCTTTCGCACAGAAATGTAGTGTGTTTCACACAATTGATTTTGTTGTCCCTTTCTAGCCTAAGTATAGTGTATCTCACTCTAATATTGTTGTTGTCTCTTCCGTTTTATACATTTATTTACGATTTTACTGTTAATTAGTCTTATAAGAATGCATGTTTACTGTTATATTAGCTTATAAGAATGTCTGCATATACCCGACAACAACTGATAGAATCCTACAGATTCTAACAGAACAAATTTGTATATAAACACGCACTTTCCCAGTGCAAAAACACTCGCAACACGAACACCACAGAAGCAAGTCGAATCCCTGCTGGACCGACCCTCGACCGCGGCTGCAGTACCAAATTTCACCTGGTGTTTCTCTTCTACCTTGTACCCTACTTCCTCAGGACTGAACCCTCAAAAGTTACAGTCCACTCAGCTCTACTCCAAATTGACGACATAGGCCCTGCAGAGTTGTCGTGTCGTCAATATTAATAGTTATACTAAAAACAAGTGGTCGCAATTCTTCCTGTGCCACGTTTTGCGGCCTTAGTTTAATCAATAAGTATCTAAAGTCTAAACACACTAAGCCGAAAATACGTGACCAAACGGCATGATTACGCCTGCAATGTATTTTAAATTACTGAGGACACACCATGCCGAAATTACGTCGCGTTATAACGTATGTGTAACGCATTGTAGGCGTAATTATGCCGAACTTCGGCCGCGTATTTTCGGCCTGGCGTGTTTTCAGACTCAAAAGTGAGAGGAATTTGCCTCACTCCAATGACATAAAGTCCTAAACCTACTTGTATCAATCCTGTAGTGTGGCCAACGACAACAAGACTGCCATCTCGAGAGTACGCCAACGCAGTAACCGCACCGGACTCGGAGAAAAACCATCGGTCGTACAGAACCCTATTTGGCGTCCCTTTCAAGAACTTTTCATTACACTCCTCGACCCACGCGAAATTGCGATGTTTGCTCAGCCCTTCGGAAAACATTGGGTACCAAGTGTCCGGAGAGTTCTCATTTTTGTAACGAGATCTTATGCTTTTGGCGTATTCGGAAATTAAAGTATTTATTTCAGCCATTTTCTCGAATCTAGACCAACTGGATTAGGCGCAGATGTCCTAAACGACATTCGAGAGGCGTGACTCGACAGTCGGCAGATAGAATCGTAATTTACTACAACTTATAACTATCATAACGGATCAAAGCAAGTTTTATTTTTAAGAGAAGTTATATTTAAGTTATAATTAACATATATGATTTGACTCTTTAAGGACTAAAGGTACTGGATAAGGGCTTGCAAAAAAGATTTGATGAACTTGGTAAAAAAATATTGCAGGGTAGTAAAGTTAGATATTAATTTCGATTTTCGATAGTCGATACGTGATCGATAGTTCGATCGATACTATACAATGATATATTTTTATTTATTTTCCTTTAATTTTATGACTCTCTTCAAACTAAAAGCGAATAATGACTATAGAATTACACTTACCTGTACAAGTCCCGTGGAGTGGCCAACCACAACGAATTCTCCACCTGGAGTATATGCCAAGCTGGTGATGAAACCAAACTCGGATAAAAAGTTTACATCCTCCCTTTTAGTATTTGGTGTTTCACCTATCAATCCGTCATCATCGAGACAAGGTTTATCTTTCTCTTTTAATTCGGAGAGATCTCCCGTTTCAACGAAGGAGATAAAATGAGATTTTTCGATTCCCTCTTCGTGTGATGCTTGCAACTTTACTCTGTCTGTGAATTCCTTTATGAGAGTTAGCAAGTCCGGCTTTTCCTGAACTTTATATGGACTAAAATCCATAATACCACTGACTTCCATTAATTGGAGGTCAGTGCATAATACATATTAGGTAATTTTAAATTGTTGAATTAAAATAATATTAATAAATTAGGACGCAAACTTAAAAAATCAAAGTTGATTCAAAGCTTCCGGCCACAGTCCACAGACTACCAAATTAGGTAGCTCTTTCCTTAAGAGCCCGGGTTACCCTCGAAATTCTCATACATACGTAATACCAAAATCATTTTCTCATACGAAAAGATTTAACATGTTTGAGTTATTTTTCAACTTAAAATAGTAATTACCTAGGTTCCTGTACAAAAAATAATTTCAAAATATTTAAACACTAAAAAAAATTTTTGTGTATATTTCTTTTTACTAAATTTACTACTAAATATTTGAACACTACAAAATAGAGTAAAACACTAAAAATATATACATGAATATTAAATTTACTACAAAATATTTCAACTCAAAAAAATATTTTTTAGTATTTAAATATTTTGTAGTAAATTTACTATTTATTTATATATTTTTTAGTGTTTTACTCTATTTTTTAGTGTTTAAATATTTTGACGTTAATTTTTGTTCAGGAACCTAGGTAATTACTATTTTAAGATGAAAAATAACTCAAACATGTTAAATACTTTCTTATGACAAAATGATTTTGGTATTACGTATGTATGAGAATTTCGAGGGTAACCCGGGCTCTTAAAGGGCCCATTCACTATCCTATATTGCAGGCCTGCTGCAGTCCACCGTGCAGGCCTGCAACACCATGCACTATCCTGCGTGCAGTCCGCCGGCTTATGCAGGATAGTGAATGGTGTTGCAGGCCTGCACGGCGGACTGCAGCAGGCCTGCAATGCAGGATAGTGAATGGGCCGTTTTAATCTGTGAGGTAGGTATAAATTATGGTTCCGATACCTACTTAGCTAGCTTTGAACTCGAAACACTGATCTCTAACAAGTATATACGCTGGATCGCTGATACCCGCCTGCTTTTTGTGCCTAATTGAAGCGGAATCAGCGCCCCCATTATTGGGGTAGAGAACTAAATTTGACGTAACCACAACCAATAACAACAGTTGTCATCACTAGTATTAGTTCCAAGTACTTTCACTACTGCTATCAGCGCCAATATGGCGGCTTTCAAACGTCGTTTTTACGTCAGATTTAGTTCTCAGCCCCCAATAATGGTTTTGCACCCCCCCCCCCCCCCCAAGCTGAAATCGTTATTTCAATAAATTGTTAGTAAATCTATATAAAGAATGCTGAACCGAACAATTTTGTTTCTTCTCCAAAGATATTTTAAATAAACATGAAAAATAGAGAAGATCCGCCCCTAGTAACTACTTACAATTTTATGCTAAGCTAAAATGAATCTTATTGCGATGCGTATACGCTTGGTCTTTGGTTGTAAGCAAGTTTATCGTTTTGGATTGAGATTAATCCCCGCCTTAAGGCAAAGCTGTCCCTAAAATTTGTAGGTCGATGTATATCGACGTAAAAAACATTAAAATAACATTCATATTATGACATATCAGCGCGCCTTTACGGTGGCCGTTACGACGCTCGCCGCGTCCTTGATAGGGCGAAATAGGAGAAAATTATACATTTCATTTTATTAATGACCGAGTGATGACCGAATCATTTATTAAAAAACTATCCGTTATTTCCTTAGAACTATAAAAAAGCTAGCCTTTTTGTAAAAAAAAATACATATCACTGTCCAGAGGATGTAAACTGTATACTACGTAACAAGAGGTCGGACTTAGAAGAAAAAAAATAAACATCCGTTATTTTTTTAATTTGAACCTTATTCCCTTTAACCTAATTACCTTTCACTCTAAACATACCAAAAATTAAAAAAAAAAAAGAATGAGCTCAAATAAATGTTTTATTTCAATAAAATTATTGTACATAGATAAATAAATAGGTAATAAGGTAAATTAAACAATAAAACAGATTAAATCCACAAGCTTTTGTTGATTTATATTAATAATATTACAGTACAGTTTTATGTATTTTATTTATAAGTATAATAGAATAGCTGTCTATGCTACTCTACTAAATACTTGATTGGCTTATACAGTAAAGTCTATATAGGGAGGGGATTAAAGCTGCGCGTCCACCAGGTCAGAATTGGGACGTACGGTGCGGACGGCGCGTCGTGTAGTCACAGAATGACGCTCCAGTACTTCTAGTGCAGTTCACAGTAGTCAATACCATAAATACAAAGCAACAAATCCGTCCGCTGCGTACCTACGTTCCGATTCCGATCCAGTGGACGCACACCTTTATACATACACACTTAAGTATCATTACTTTGTTTTGTTACACTCTGTATACGACAGCTGAAATCTATCGCGTGGGCTCAGGTCTAGATCAGAGGATTTTTCCTTAGTGGCCGTTCCACTCATAATCCCATACCTTCCTTCTCCTCCTAAAATCTCCATAACAGCTATTGCTTGCAGACTAAAATGTTGCAAACTGGTATAGGGACCTAAAAATCTGAAATTAATGAAACATTTTTCATCTACTACATTTCCATACAGTTTACATAAATTATTAAGTATACTTATCAACCTTATGTATTATTACAATAAAACAATATACACATTTTAACATTTGTAAATTAACTACATACATTATAATATTTTCTATGAAATAATAATCTATCTTTTTCATATTAATATAGTTTAAGTTGTAAGTAAATTATTGTACAAATATGCAAATAATACTACGACATACTTTGTATTAGAACATGGTATGACATAGTTGTTTTGCTTCAATTTATCAATTTACGGTTACATTTACATTTTACAATGGCTTACCTTTCGTTTTTCATTAATTAATCCACATTTACAATTTTTGTATGAGTTGCTACAAAATAATTTTCACAAAATGAAAATCGAACTTTGAATTTTAAACTCGTTCTTCGTCTTTTATCTGATGTAGTTTATATTCTCTATGGTCTTTTTTATCAGCCAATCACAGTCGACCTTGCACAGATTATTGGATTAAGTTTAGTAGCTACGTTTTGGAAATTGAAACCCAATTTTTTTTTGTTCGGGAATTTCGTCCACCTGTCACTGTCATAGAAAATTACGAGATATTCGAATTTGAAGTGTATTTTTATGGTGCTATTCACAAAGGATATTCAAGATTTTTTTACAGAATTACCATGCCATTTTTCAATATTATGTTCGGTTATTTATTTTTGTTTCTTTTGAGTCTACGCTTATTTTGGTGTAAGAGAATTCCACGTACTTAATTTCTTCATATTGGAAGTATTTTTTTTAAAGGTGAACGCAGATTTGGCCGCACCGCACGCACCGCAGTCGCCGCATTTTGAATTCTTTATATGAAGTTATAGGCAAGCTCGCATACCTACCCGCGCCGCAGTCTTCGCAACTTCTACATTCTTTATATGAAGAATTCGAAATGCGGCGACTGCGATGCGTGCGGTGCGGCCAAATCTGCGTTCACCTTTAATCCGTGACTGGAAGCTTAAAAATCAGTCTTTTCGAACTGGCCGGGCCATAAAAGATATTTTGTTTCCAGAGTAGATAACACGTTTTGAATTTTCACTTTCCATGAAAATTGACGTTTATTTTACTTTCCAGGGGGTTATCAGGGACTCGAAACAAAAAGTCGACGAGCCAGTCCAGTGTCCACACGGCACGTTGCTTCAGCGTTGCGTCGACGCAGCATTGCCGTTGCGTTGTTTTACTGTATACAAAATATAACCAAGGTGTTCACACGCACGCAGCGCCCGTGTGGTCGGCTTTGCCGTATGCGTCAAACGACAGCGGTCTGCGCTGCGTCGGCGCAACGCTGACTCAATGCCCGTGTGACAGACCCTTACGAGTTACGACAATTAATATTATATAATAAATTAATAACGAGCTTAATCTGGCCATCAACTGGAATTTTAAATTCCAGAGAATATCTAAGAATTAAAATTGAAAAATCTATTAACAAATTAGGTACCGTAACCTTTGCGTTTGCGTGAAACGTAGCGACTAAGACATTTTAATACCAGCTTCAGAAAAGGGCTGCCAATCAAAAAAAGAAAGTAGGGGACAAAAATATAAAACTTCAATGAGAGTGACAGAGACAAACAACCGTCAATAACGATTTTAACGAGACCTTCCGAACAAGTTCCGAATTCCGATTTTCGAACACAAAATTAAAAATATGCGGACGCCATATTGTATTGTCAAGTTATTTTATCGTGGTGAAAGTAATTTTCAATAATAAAAATATCGCAAATAATACTTTAAAGTGAGTGCGTGTATCATTTTTACGAATCAGGTATTATATGAGAGTGATTTTTAAACTTTTGTTTAAGTATTCTTTCGAAATAAACAAAATTCTAGGGACGGGCGTGGTATTCGGTGCACTTAGAAATGGACGTATTTGTTTGTTTTGTTTCTATTACTTACAAATTGTGAATTAAAATTAAACAGCGAGAAAGTAATTTGCTTCAATCAGTGCATAAATATTGTAATGTTTATCGAACGGCTTGATAATCAATAACCACGTCTGCGTCGTGATTCGTAAATTAGTTTACTTTTTTTCTAGGCGCAGGGTGCATCGCTGCATCCTTTGAAGCATGAGTTATCAAATACCATCTTCTCAAAGCCGCACAAGTAAGTAATTGCTAACCGAGCATGTTTATGTTCTGAATCTAGTTTATCTTACATCTAAATACAATTTAGCATTTAGTTAGTGGGTTATGACTTGTGACTCATGCCATAGAAATTGCAATAAATCATGATTGGAGGTCGATTTCCTGATATAATTATGACCTTATCATTTTGCTGCTCAGAATCTCATTTACTATCATGTTTTAGTTTTATCTTATTTCACCATACGTACCTATAACTCATGTAACTATATTCTAAACTTACTTCATCAAATTGAGAAGGTAGGGAAAGTAAAATCTATCATGTTAAAACAGTGCCTAAAAATCAGCATGAATTAAGAAATGAATTAACTTAAAGTTCCTCAAATTACCGCCATCAGTCAGCTACCATCAGAATGGATTTGTTCACAAAAAAAAGAATGCAAAATTTTTACCTGCCAAATGTTATTGTGAAAACAAGTGCAGGTAGAAATAGTGAAAAGAACCAGTACACGCTTTGGGCAAAGACAGACGAGTGCAATACTATTTTTCATTCATTGATATGTTCCATTCAAAAATATGAAGGTGATTTTGATAAGCTTATAAAGCAGTGTAAATTTATTAAAGTATAAAGCGTTTCGAAAACTCGACTGGAATGACCTGGGCCCACTGATCTCTATTATACAAGTACGCTGGATCGATGATACTGACCTGCTTTTTGTGCCTATTTGAAGCGGAATCAGCGCCCCCATTATGGGGGCTGAGACTAAATCTGATGTAACCACAACCAATAACAACAGTTGTTATCACTAGTATTAGTTCCAAGTACTCTCACTACTGCTATCAGCGCCAATATGGCAGCTTTCAAACGTCATTTTTGAAGAACATTTGGGAAGATGAAATAGTACAAATGGCTGGCAAAATGTGGACAAGAGTGGCATGTCAGAGAAGTGAGTGGAAGCTGTTGGGGGAGGCATTGCCAAGAGGCACACAGACACAGACCTCGCTACCGAATAATAATTCATTTGAATATTTTGCAATGTATGTAAAATAAAATATTATGTATTGTTCTTCTGAGTAATGCTAATAATAAAAAAAGATGGATTGCACTCCGGGAGTGCCGGCAGAAGTGAAAACTTGATTATTAACGTTGTGCATTATTTTTTCAACCCATTTTTTATGAAAATCGATTTAAAAAATAATAATAAAAAAACGATCATTTTAATTAATTAATTGAAACCCTTACAATCAATTAAAAATATCGACAATCGAAAAAAAAAGCTGCTGTCAGACAGACTGTCAGACACTTCTCGCGATGGTTGTCTTGCAGGTGGAAACGCGGCCTTAATCAGCGCATCTGCTAAAGAACTCATTTCCCCGACTGTACATTTCTGCTAAACAACTCATTTCCCCGACTGTACATTTCTGCTTAGCACAATTTTCCCCGACTGTACATTTCTGCTTAGCACAATTTTCCCCGACTGTACATTTCTGCTAAACAACTCATTTCTCCGACTGTACATTTCTGCTAAACAACTCATTTCCCCGACTGTACATTTCTGCTTAGCACAATTTTCCCCGACTGTACATTTCTGCTAAACTGGAGTTTACTCCTTAAGAATCGATTTTCATATATAAGGCGCCCGGTATGAGAAAAATCCGAGGGGTAAAACCTACTAACAAGTAACGAAAAAATGTGTCACGTTTTTGGTGCGTACCTTTAGTGCGCAACTTTCTAATTTGGCTGTGAGTGTATTAAGACCATAAAGGTAATATACCTATCGGAATATTATATTATTATATAATTATATTATTATATAATATTAAATTCCGATAGGTATATTAACTTCATGATTAATACTTCAGTCGGAATTTCCAGGAATTGCTATTGTATTCTATTGTTGTCGCGATCACCGGTGCTCGCGCGGGGCCTGAAGAATTAAGACGTACATATGGTATGCTGTATAGGCGACTATATATATATATATATATATAGTATTAACATACCTATATACTATAGTATATAGGTATGTTATTGGGCTTGTTTGTTTCTATCAGTGTCGATGTATTTATATTGCTATTTTTGTTATATAAATATCAATAATTAATATTGTTATTGTGAAGTTATAATTTTTATTGAACTAAAAGTATTTTGAAATAACTATGGCAGAAAGGGGTGTAGATAATATTGCCGGAACATCTGATTTCATATGATATTAATCTTTTTTCAGTTGAATAAACTCTTTTTGCGTATGGTTAGATACTCGTACTTAGGAGTAAACTCCAGTCGTGCGTCGGAGCTGACACACTTTTTTTCCCCGACTGTACATTTCGTTCGAGTTTGAGTTCGACACAAAACACTACTCTCCAACCGTCTTACGCGTTTTGTATGGTTTTTATATCAACACGAAAATCTGGCGCGAGTTTTACAGTTTTTACCCATCCCACAAAAGTGCTCAACGCCGCTAAAGAAGTTTTCACTTCAAAAATCATCAAAAACATTTTTGGGACTTACGCCCTATAATGCGGGAACCGTTGTTACGCGATATTATTAGCACAATGCTCGGTGGCACGTTTCATGGGATCATATCATGATTGGAGGATAGAGGGGTGTGTAGGCGGGGCTAGCGTGCTTTGATATTTCTGACAGCTGCAGGCTCTTAAAACATTATTATTCAGAATATTGTAATTTATGAAATAGCAACAAGTGACACTTTCAGTATTAAAGTGTTAAGCTTTATAAATTATTTATTAATTCTTAATTCTTCTTAACTTTTGTCTTTTTTCTTTAAAAAAAAAGACAAAAGTAGCAGACATACAGTACCCGGCAATAAATATTGCACATCGACCTTTGGAAAGTGACAGTCGGCTAATTTCGGTTTTGTTGAGCGTTATCTCTTACGCACGAAATACAAAAAGTCCGGCATACCTATATTAGGAGCTGTTAAAACAATTAAGGTTTGCTTCTTTTGACAATTTTATTATTCTTTGTATAAAATACACCAAATTTTCTATAAGTTATGGCTTTATGTTCAAATTGTGTTTACGTATTTAAAATTCTTTTGGAAACTTACAGCTGTAGCAAATTTAGGGGTGTTAACAACTCTAGATATATATTTTGAACTGGACGCGACTGCACTCTATTGAATTTGAACAACGACTGACATAATGTCAAATAGGTGTGTGCTACAAAGATAACGCCCTATGAAACCGAAATTAGCCGAATGTCTCTTTCCAAAGGTCGATGTGCAATATTTATTGCCGGGTATTGTAATAGCACGCATAGATCATTTGAAATGGAGTTGGACCGGGCACATGTTGCGTTGCAAATTATTCAAGTGGAGCAAGCAAGTAACCTTATGGTATCCCAGAGGAGACACCAGAACGGGGCGTCCGAAGATGGAGTGATGATATCCGCTTAACTTTAGGAGTTCTAGGACCATACTGGACCAGAGCAGCGGAAGACCGAGCTCATTGGAGAGAGCTGGAGGAGGCCTATGCCAAGAGGCACACCGAAGTGTGAGATATAATCTAACAAAAAAAAAAGTAACCAATCAAACCAAAATGTAAAACATATATTTCGGAATAAAAGGGCTTATTATTATTATTATAATTCTTAAAGATTATTTTGGATATTGCTCATTACAATGTCTCTTTATTTGATGTGACTTCTGGTATAATTATGCCTTTTCAAACTGTCTCCCGAAATCAGCAGCAATCAGCAGTTTCAGAGATCAATAGTTTAGTTCTTTGTTCATTTCCAGTGTCCCACAGCAACTATGGGGGCTCGGATGTGCCGATGGCGCAGAGCAAGGAGCAGCAGACTCTCATGTGGCAACAGAACTCCTACCTCGTGGACTCTGGCATCAACTCAGGAGCCGCCACTCAGGTATGTACTCTTTGTGTGTTACTATACCTGTGTGTCTTTCTATAGTAGTATCTGGGGGCATGGCAGTGCCCCAGCCAAGCTTTTTAGCAAAACTCAGTTTTATATTTGCTTCTATTGTGATTTGCTTACACAGACGGAAAGCGTAAAGTATTTTAATATGTAACGACCCATGTGGCAGATGGTACCCAATAAATCCAATTATGCAGTAGCTGATTATTTCTCTAGTGCTCATTGCCAAGCCACTATGATAATTATAAAATAAAGAAATCTATTGATACATTTACTGAATGTTGATTTAAATTACAAAATAAGTTGAAGGCTTGGCTTGAATGTGATCTGAAAACTTTTTACGACAGAAGTATTGAATAGCTATGCAATATTTTGCTTGGCTCCTTTTACATTTCATGTTTTGGTGGGATACCATTATAATCAATTTAATTTAATTAATAGTACTTAATAGTAGGGGAAGGAAGGTGCTTATTTTGTAGTCACTCGAGCGTCATGGAGCTGGAGACCTAGTAGGTTTTTTACATTAGGTAAAACTGATAAAAAAATAATAAGAGCGTTTTTTATTTTAGCGGTGGGTTCAGAAACTGTGGTCATTTTTAAGTTTTGAAAAAGAAAATATATTCAGAAAATTGCTTATTTTGGTCAGTTATTATTATATTTTAGACAAGGACTAAATCAATTAGTTTAGTGCAAAATAAAATATCTGCGAAGTTTAGTTAGGAAAATATGAAGCTTTATCTATACTTACTTATAAAAATACATGTCCTGACTGACTGACTGACTGATTCATCATCGCTGAGCAAATACTATTAAATTTACAGCCACGAAATTTGGTGAGTAGGGTTGTTTTATTAAGTAGACACCCACTAAGGAAGGAATTTCGAAAATTTTACCCCGAAGGGGGTGAAATAGGGGTTGAAAGTTTTAATGAAAGTCCGTCATTTCTTAAGTTAGGAACATGAAAGCCTTTTCTGTTATTATACTATGCTGACGCGGACGAAGTCACGGGCAACAGCTAGTTTTTTTATATTTTAAAATGTCCCTACAGACTTACCTAACCTTTGAATCTTCAGTGCTTTTTATGAAAGCTTTTTTGGGGTATACTAAGCATCCCCTATCTTAATCTGACAGATCAGATGACATTTCAATATTCAAAAAAATTTTTTTTTAACCCACCACGTGAGAAATCTGATTTTTATACCATGATAACTAGACACATGTCGGAAGCCTATACAAGCTTAATCTGACACGCTCTACCTACTCCCAAAATCCCCTCTTCGCCTCATCTACTATAACATATGATATTATACATTATACCAGTTTTAGCGCCCCCATTGTTTCAATTTAAAATCCATTCAGATAAAATAAATCACCCCCCTCTACACAATGCCCCCATTTTTTTTCTAGGTCCCACATAGGGAATGCGATCCCGATCCCGCGGGATCCCGATCTCGCGAGATCTCGTGTAATTTTTCGGGAATTTCAATCCCGACGCATCATATGACGAGATCCCGTTCGAGATTGACGGGATTGGGCGGAACTAATAAATCGCTTCAAGAGGAATTAGAATAAACTCTGCGAGCGTCTAAAAGTCCTTTTGCACGTATATCCACGTCCACGAGCTTCTTAGACAAATTAGAGTCTACAATAAAAAAACAAATGGATTTATTAGAGTGTGTGGGAAGTAGGAACAGGGGGGCGATTTTTGCAGTTTGCATATTATAATTGCTGCGCCACGCCGTTGCCAACCAGTGTTGAGTCAGAGCGGGCATTCTCAGCAGCGGGTACATTGCAACGGACATTAGATGCTGTTTAACAGATGACTATTAATACCCTTTGTTTTTTTAGGAGTAATTTTCAAAATCACTCGTAGGTAACTACTTCCTAATTCCCTTGAAATATGCTTATTGTATTGACTACCTAATTAACCTATGTTAATTTCTTTAAAACCTGATAATTCTATTTTAGTTGGTAAGATCAAAGAAAGGTTTTTAGTTTCTTTCGAGTAATATGTTGTTTTAGTTAACCTCACTATCACAAACAAGCAGTTATTAGCTTTGTCATTCATCCGAATTTAACATGTTTTTAAAATTAGACGGGATCCCGAAAATTCCGGGTTCCCGCGGGATTTATATTTCTAAACCCGCGTTCTAATTTGCAATCTCGAGTCGGGATTGCATTCCCTAGTCCCACATCACCCCCCTTTAGACCTCCAGCGCCCAAAAAGGGGCGTTATCGCCCACTTTGGGAAAGGCTGTACTAAACAATCGACATATTTACAAAATGACAAAATTAACTCCGTGACGACCTCCGTGACAACCTCCGTGGCGCATTTGCGTGAGCGCGTTGGTAGCTCAAGCCGGAGGTCGCGGGTTCGAGTCCCGCCGACGGAACAAAAAGTTTATAAAGTTCCTGGGATAAAGCCGTGCGGAACATCTATATATAATAAAATCGTAGGAAAGTCAATTGTGTACATTGAATATTTTTGTACAATAAATAATACTTGGGATGTGATCTGATAAGCTAACGCGAACGAAGTCGTGGGCAACAGCTAGTAATATAATAAAAATCTTAAATATATGTATAGTATAAAAGTATTAAATATATTTCCATTGTTTGGTAACTGTAACACAAGTCCTTCAGGTACTTACCACGGGGCCAGACTGACGTGGTGTGAAGCGTCCATAGATATTATATTATTATAACTATATCAAATAATTTGAAATGTGCATAAATGTTTTACTATAAACTTAAGAGCCCGTCCTCTCTTTTCTACTGCTCTCTTCACACTCACGCCCGTCTTTCATATGCCAGGTGAAAAAGGACGATCGCCAAGTTAGCGGGCAGATAGAGGTTTTCTGTTTTTAAAGGGTTTTTTATATTGAAGTGGTAAAAAGTAATTCCAACACTTTATATACGACTTTCTCAACAGTACATTGTATTTTTTTCATACCGTTAAGACGTCAATACAATCCATAAAAAGGTGATATTCTAAACCTTTTACAGCAAAAATCACAAAACTGTCGCGGGTTTGAGTAGGATTATTTAAAGATACTTAAAAAAAATAAAAAATCTAGCTCCAACACTATATTATAATTGAAATGATCTTACATGTTGTGCATTAAAAATTATAGAAATAATGTATTTTAACTGTTAAATCACGTCTGTTAAATGAGCGAAATCGGCAAAATTTCGTATACGGACTCTTAAAATTTTAACTAGACATGATAATGGTTATGTATCAAAGTTGTATTCGTTTTTTTACTGTTTACTATAACACAGTGGTGTTTTAATATTATGTGGCAAAGGTTTTAAAACATTTTAATATTTGATTTCAGGTTCCGTCCCTTACTGGCAAGGAGGATGATGAGATGGAAGGAGATCAGCTTATGTTCGACTTGGACCAGGGCTTCGCCCAAGGGTTCACCCAGGAACAAGTTGATGGTAATATTTTTTCAAACAATTAAATTTTAGACTTGTGTATTTAAAAACAAACATTATTTTTTAAACATGACTTAACTGTGATACCTTCTTCACAAAACTGACAATTATTGGCTTATTTGGAAGCTTTGTCTCTGTTACTCAGGAAAAAGTATGTGGTGACAAAACTTCAATGCAGTACGCTATGTGTCATTGTTGGTAATTGTGAAAGTGGAATATTAATGGAATCTAGTATAATATCTTGCCTGAATACTACAACTAACATTACTAATTAACTTTTAGTCTATCAATTTATTTACTTACAATATTAAATATCCTTCCAGACATGAACCAACAGCTGTCCCAGACGCGTTCGCAACGTGTCCGCGCAGCCATGTTCCCCGAGACCTTGGAGGAGGGCATCGAGATCCCGTCCACCCAGCTGGACCCTGCTCAGCCCACCGCTGTCCAGCGCCTCGCTGAACCCTCCCAGATGTTGAAACATGCTGTTGTCAATCTCATCAATTATCAGGATGATGCTGATCTTGCTACCAGGTGATTACAACAGTTTGTTAGCTTTTTATAAATCTTTGGTAATATTGTTGCATACATTTGGAAATGAGATAGCTTAAAACTTGTGTTAAATTGTAAAAGAGTAGTAGTTAAGGGTCAATGAACATTAGACTACTAGTACTAATGAACCCAAGCAATATTTATTAGTAATTAACTGTAGTAAAATCAATCACAAATCACAATCCTTTTATGCTTAATATGTATTAGTTTTATCTTCCGTAACTTGCTTATAGAAAATAACACTTTTATTACACGAGCTATTTAATGAAATTTTTTCACAGGGCCATTCCTGAGTTGATCAAGCTATTGAACGATGAAGACCAAGTTGTTGTCTCTCAAGCGGCCATGATGGTCCACCAGCTGTCCAGGAAGGAGGCTTCGAGGCACGCCATCATGAATTCACCACAGATGGTTGCCGCTCTAGTGCGCGCGATCTCCAACAGCAATGATTTAGAGACCACCAAGGGTGCTGTGGGAACCCTACACAACTTGTCACACCACAGACAAGGTCTGCTCGCTATCTTCAAGAGCGGAGGCATTCCTGCCCTGGTCAAGCTGCTTAGCTCCCCAGTGGAATCTGTACTGTTCTATGCTATAACCACCCTTCACAACCTGTTGCTGCATCAGGATGGCTCCAAAATGGCTGTCAGGCTCGCTGGAGGTCTGCAGAAGATGGTCGCTCTGCTTCAGAGGAATAATGTGAAGTTCCTCGCGATTGTTACCGACTGCCTCCAGATCTTGGCGTACGGGAATCAGGAGTCCAAGCTGATCATATTGGCGTCCCAGGGACCGATCGAACTTGTGCGCATCATGCGCTCTTACGACTACGAAAAGCTGCTTTGGACCACATCCAGAGTTTTGAAGGCGAGTATTTTCTTATATTATGTGCCTTTACTTTGCGAATATAATATAATATAAACGATCGTTGTTATTCATACATCATCTATTATTTTTATGAAGAAAATCAATATTGTCTAGTACTATAAGTACTAGTCAAGTACTATTAGTACAAAAAAAAGTCTTATTATAGTTTGTGCGTTATAAGATTATATGGGTGACAGTTCTCATATTCCTTGCTACGGATTTTTTTACAAGAAAACAAAAAAATAACAAAATGTAATAAATTATATTCCATCTACAAAAACAAATGTTTCCTATAACTATAAATGAATAAAAATGAAAAGTTGCTACATGCTAACTTATTAATATAAAATTATAAATATTAACAGTGAAATAGGACCATGAAATTATTGATACGAAAATATTTGAAAAATGTCAGATGCTTGAAACGGAACTTATGCCGATAGAGATTGACACTGTTGAATCGAAATCAAATCGATAAAAAGGGCGGCCATCTTAATCGCTGGCGCCACTCTGAAACGTCAGTACGAAATCGATAATTTCGATTGCAATTCCTTTACGAAGTGATTCGATATTTTTAAATTATCGATTAAATTTTTTACGTAATTTCCCTACAATTGTCAATTATAATGTGTCACCCATATCATCTTAAAATGCACGAACTATAGTCTCTTTTAGGACTTTCTTACAAAAGATGACAATGTTATTATAAGCATTCCTAAAGTTGTGTGTTCAAAGTTGTGCTTATTTCTATAACATTAACAACAATATATAGATGATAATAATAAATAAATGTATTTTGCAGGTTCTGTCAGTGTGCTCTAGCAACAAGCCGGCGATCGTTGAGGCGGGCGGCATGCAGGCCCTGGCTATGCATCTCGGCAACCCGAGCGGCCGTCTCGTCCAGAACTGCCTCTGGACACTCAGGAATCTCTCCGATGCTGCCACAAAGGTATATATTAATATTGAAAAGACGTCATACCAATTTTGTAACCATTTACAAAAATGTTCACACTGCAACTATGTTGAGTCAATACTTTGTTAGTTACACAATCTATTGTCCCTGTTTGTGAAGCGGTCTTTTACAGCATATCAGATTTGGTAGGTTAATGTTTTTTTGTGTAATATCACTGATTTATTTTATTTTATTTTATTGACTCAATCAATTGATTCTTCTGATTAAGGATCTCTGGAATCATATTCAAACCAATAAATCTATATTTATTTAGCATAATTGTTAACACTTAACAATATATTGCGTATAGCGGTCGCCCGCGGCACCGCCCGCGTGGATATCGGTTACCGCTGCAAAAAGCCTACCCAGGAAATACACTGTCAGCAAAATGATTCCCAGGTTAATTCAAAGAAACATCGACAACGCACTCATTATCCGCAGGCTGCACAGATTGTCTTTCTGTGGATGTTAAAGTTGTTAATGATGAGAATATTTAAATGAGAATATTTATTTTATGCCTAATAAGTTTTCACTTCTGCCGGTAGTCCCAGAGTGCAACCCGTTGTTTTAAGATAGACGTGTGCGTCCCCCCAGAAAGCCCAATCGAGCTAGGTGTATTTTCAATATATCAGAATTTAGAGCAAAAATAGAGCACCTCTACAGTCAAGTAAAAAAATTGGAGCATTAATACGAACGACGCTGCGAGCTAAAAACCATGGGCTTGCTGACGTCCTGTCCCGTCAGCACGCCCAAGCTAGATCTCGGGAACCGTTGAGAGTACTATCGTGTATTGTGGTTCAAATTTTCGAGCAAAATTGGAGCACTCTGCTCCCGTGAAATCAACTTCGAAACTAGAATGTGAAAGGAGTTAGACGTGATTAACCGGTGGGCTTGCTGGCGTCCTGTCCCGTCAGCAAGCCCACGCAGATCTCTGAAACGGTAATGATTTGGATTATGATTAAAAACTCTACAATAGAGCCCTATTTAGAGCACTCTGCTCCAAAAAAAATATTAATGTAGCTTCAATAGTTATCGAGTTACAGGCCTTTGAAAACGGGCTTGCTGACGTCGCGTCCCGCCAGCAAGCCCATTTGGAGCGTGAAAACTACTGAACGGAGAGTCGTCTAAAATATCTCAAATCGTAGCTTAGAATAAGAGAACTATGCTCCAAATAGATCAAAATCCTAGGTTCTACGGTTTTCGCGCTATCAGCGAAAAACACTTCAGCCGCCAAAATTTGTCGATTTTCACAATCGCGCGACGTTGCCGTTCCGCGCAACAAGCAAATGAACGCTTCATTTGCCGTTGGTGTACACGAGAATGAACCTTCAGATGGTTTATTTAAGAGTCTCTTTACTTGCAATCCTAAGATGGCACGTAGTTTATGTCTGATATAATAGACCAGCAGCTATCGTTGCTAATTCGACATTTGTAATCTTCTTGTAAGTTCATGTAAAAGTAAGCTTGTTTGCCTACTCCCTATATTGAAATGTTACCTAATAATATTTCATTTGATGTGATGTGAGTCAGCACAGCATGATTAAGGGCCTACACGAGCCATAATGGCGCCGCCATTAGTTAAAAATAATTACTCACGTAAGTAGTACCTACTTTTAAACGAAAACTCAGTTTTCAAGTTAGGCATTTATTTAGAAACAATCAATCGGCAAAATATAGAAAGCTGTGTAATATCTATTATTTTTAACTGAGAAATTATTTTTTAACTGATGGCGGCGCCACTTAGGCTTGTGAAGTTGTGATCTTAATAGAAGTGTTGAAATAAAACAAGAAACATACAAATGTGTAAATGTTATAATTGTTACAAATCAGTCTTGTTTATAAATTAGAATAGGTAAGGTGCCTGAAGGTACCTTTCGCACCTTTGCTTCTTATAAAACAGTCTTAATCATCATTTGGTTTCTTATGTTACTTTACTACGATTATGATTAAATAAATATAGCGTTTCATTTATTGTAGTGTTCCTATTACGTTTTTTCCAAAGATGTTGAAATAAAATTTAAAATAAACTAACAGACAATATAAGTAAACATCGTAACAATAGGTAGGTATAGTGCTTAAGCAAAGTTATACAACAATTTTTATCACATTTTTAGTCATAAAATGGCACTAAAATTATGTAAAGTTTCATGTGCACAATCACCTCTTTATTTGTGTCCATTTCGCTATAATCCTCACTTTTGAAACCTTCATGAAAATCAATTTTGAGTAGGTATGCCAAAAAATATTCATGAAATAGTCGTGACTACATGCCGAATCTCGAAAATATAATTTTAGTGCCATTTTATGACTAAAAATGTGATAAAAATTGTTGTATAACTTTGCTTAAGCACTATACCTACCTACCTATTGTTACGATGTTTACTTATATTGTCTGTTAGTTTATTTTAAATTTTATTTCAACATCTTTGGAAAAAACGTAATAGGAACACTACAATAAATGAAACGCTATATTTATTTAATCATAATCGTAGTAAAGTAACATAAGAAACCAAATGATGATTAAGACTGTTTTATAAGAAGCAAAGGTGCGAAAGGTACCTTCAGGCACCTTACCTATTCTAATTTATAAACAAGACTGATTTGTAACAATTATAACATTTACACATTTGTATGTTTCTTGTTTTATTTCAACACTTCTATTAAGATCACAACTTCACAAGCCTAAGTGGCGCCGCCATCAGTTAAAAAATAATTTCTCAGTTAAAAATAATAGATATTACACAGCTTTCTATATTTTGCCGATTGATTGTTTCTAAATAAATGCCTAACTTGAAAACTGAGTTTTCGTTTAAAAGTAGGTACTACTTACGTGAGTAATTATTTTTAACTAATGGCGGCGCCATTATGGCTCGTGTAGGCCCTTAATCATGCTGTGCTGACTCACATCACATCAAATGAAATATTATTAGGTAACATTTCAATATAGGGAGTAGGCAAACAAGCTTACTTTTACATGAACTTACAAGAAGATTACAAATGTCGAATTAGCAACGATAGCTGCTGGTCTATTATATCAGACATAAACTACGTGCCATCTTAGGATTGCAAGTAAAGAGACTCTTAAATAAACCATCTGAAGGTTCATTCTCGTGTACACCAACGGCAAATGAAGCGTTCATTTGCTTGTTGCGCGGAACGGCAACGTCGCGCGATTTGAAAATCGACAAATTTTGGCGGCTGAAGTGTTTTTCGCTGATAGCGCGAAAACCGTAGAACCTAGGATTTTGATCTATTTGGAGCATAGTTCTCTCATTCTAAGCTACGATTTGAGATATTTTAGACGACTCTCCGTTCAGTAGTTTTCACGCTCCAAATGGGCTTGCTGACGGGACGCGACGTCAGCAAGCCCGTTTTCAAAGGCCTGTAACTCGATAACTATTAAAGCTACATTAATATTTTTTTTGGAGCAGAGTGCTCTAAATAGGGCTCTATTGTAGAGTTTTTAATCATAATCCAAATCATTACCGTTTCAGAGATCTGCGTGGGCTTGCTGACGGGACAGGACGCCAGCAAGCCCACCGGTTAATCACGTCTAACTCCTTTCACATTCTAGTTTCGAAGTTGATTTCACGGGAGCAGAGTGCTCCAATTTTGCTCGAAAATTTGAACCACAATACACGATAGTACTCTCAAGGGTTCCCGAGATCTAGCTTGGGCGTGCTGACGGGACAGGACGTCAGCAAGCCCACGGTTTTTAGCTCGCAGCGTCGTTCGTATTAATGCTCCAATTTTTTTACTTGACTGTAGAGGTGCTCTATTTTTGCTCTAAATTCTGATATATTGAAAATACACCTAGCTCGATTGGGCTTTCTGGGGGGACGCACACAAGATAGACAGCTAAAGCGATTATTGTAGAGCTTCTCTATAAACAACATTTGACGTTAAGTTATTTTCAGGTAACAAAATATACTGATGGTTGGGAGCCCCGACTCGTGATAGGGCAATGTAAACTTGCCCATGCGTAAAACATTGTTTTCGTAAATCTATTCCTACTAATTTGAATGTTTGGCCCTGGGATTTATTTATCGTTAGTGCAAAAAAAAAATTTTTACTTAGATAGGCAAATCAGTAGGGATCATTGGTATTCTTGGTGTATTATAATATGAGCTAATTCACCAGCTGCAGGGCTGGCCACCTTCGCTACTACGCACCCCCCCGCCTTGGTAGCGCCCACTTCGAAACGGGCGTGACTCGCAATTTTTAATTTCGCCATAACTTCTAAATCAAACGTCCAATTTTAATCATTCAAAGACCAAATATTATCTACACAAACTGTATTTAGTCATGAAATAATTTATTTTGATAAGGATTATCAGTATGAGTAAAATAAATGCGTTTAAATGTAGTCCAAAAAAAAAAAATCAAGATTTTTAAATAATAAAATGGTTGTGTGCCTCACTTGACATAGATAGGTATAATGTGTCGCGGACATTATTGTAGATATTTATAAGATCTATATTTACTTGGAACATTGTATGGTTCTATCTTTTATAGTTTAGGCAGCGTACGCAAAATAAGTAACTTTTCTGGTTGATTTTTTTCACCTTGTCTCAGAAAAACCAAAATAACTTACGGAACCCTATATTTTCCAAAATAAAAAGTGGCCTATGTTACCCTTAAATAATGTAGCTTTCGAATGTTGGAAGAATTTTTAAAATCGGTCCAGTAGTTTTTGAGCCTATTCGTTACAATTAAACAAACAAACAAAGTTTACCTCTTTATAATATTAGTATAGATATTGTATGGATCTTTGTGCGCTAGTCTGTCTCGTACTTAGTCGGGCTATAGTTTTTTTAAATTAGGATTTATTTATAGATTTCCTGATATCCTCTTCCTTTCACCTTGTTTTATATTTGCATGTCTAAAAAAATGAAAGACGTGAGTGGAAGCACCAGATAACTAACATTTTATAACATAAGGACAATTAATCATTTTTTCCCCTAATAATTTAAAGAAATCTTGTTACTTACCTACTTCATCATTTGGCTACACGTACAATTTACATTTTTTTTTGATTTCAAATCATTTTCCAGGACCTAAAGCCTCCATTTGTGCAAAAAGCGGCAATTTTCTAACTGTAACCTACCTGCTTCTTCCACTCACGTCTTCAATAAATTTGTAGTCGTCATATTAGTATCAAGCTGAATACTCATTGCAATGTATACTATTGCAGGTGGAGGGCCTGGAGGCGCTGCTGCAGAGCCTCGTCCAGGTACTCGCGTCCACCGACGTCAACATCGTCACCTGCGCCGCCGGCATACTGTCCAACTTGACCTGCAACAACCAGCGGAACAAGGTAAGAGAGAGTGAGGTAGGTGCAGAAAGGCAGGAAATTTTCTGAGAAAATTTCAATCCTAACCTAACACATGCAAAACAACCAGTGGAACAAGGTAATGTTGTAAAGATCATATTTGAGCAATGAGCTTGCCATTGTGATCGATCATAATCTCAGTGCTTAGGTTCTGGGATAGCGAAAAATCTTTATTTTAAATATATATACTCCCTCTTGTCACAGATAATAATCGTAAAATATGTAGCAAAATAGCTAGAGCTGTGCTTATAGTGGTGAAATCGACTAGACAACAGTGATAGATTCCATCGCATCTATGTATGAAATTTTTGGGCTCATTAAAATATGGCACTGATTTAAAGGAGCAGTTGTAAATTGCAATTTTGGTAAGTTAACAATTATAAATGGCACGTTTAATAATAAGTTTAGCAGTTAAAACTAAGCAGTAAAGTAAACAAAAATGAGGAGTAAAAAATAATGAAATGGATAATTGAAAACATTATTGAACAGTAAAATAATTAAATGGTCAGTAAAAATTAATGAATGAGCGGTTACGTGTGGGCAGTAACAAATCGAAATTTGTCAGTAAGAAATCTCATTCTAAGAAGTTCTTTAAACAATGAGGCGGTAAAATATAATAAAATCGGCCAAGTGCGAGTCGAACTCACCCATGAAGATTTCCGTGCCGTTATAAAGCGAAAGTATAAGACGGTCGCCGGCTGCTACCGTAGCACGCTCGCTGCGCTCGCTCGGCTCCCTCTGCCGTTGTGGTCTAAGTTCTAACCTAACCTACTTTTGGACTTTCTGGATTGTGTTTGTTTTTGTTTTGGCGACCCCCCTTTCTGGGGGGCTGCGCCCCCCCGTCCCCCCGCTTCGGTATCCGTGGTTAAGTAGGCCTTCTGTTAAGTCGTTATCGAACCGCTCGTTCCATCATTTTTACTGCTTATTCATTTATCGAACTGCTCATTCCATCATTTTTACCGCTCAATAGTTTTTTATTACTGACCATGTTTTACAGTTACAATAATTAATCAACCGCCAGAAAATTAAATAAGTGATCAAAAAATTAGTTCCCTTAAAATATTATCTAACATAATAATTGATTTTGCTTGATTTTGAATCTATGACCTAGAACCAGAACTAGACCTACAAGACTAAAATCTATAATCAAAAACATAATTTACATATTATTTTGTTTTCCTATGATGATGTATGTAGAAGGAAAACTTGAATAATTTTAACTTAATGTAATCGCATTTCCAGGTGACGGTATGCCAGGCGGGTGGAGTCGACGCGCTCGTCCGCACGGTCGTGTCGGCCGGCGACCGCGAGGAGATCACGGAGCCGGCGGTGTGTGCGCTGCGCCACCTCACCTCGCGTCACGTCGAGAGTGAGATGGCGCAGAACGCGGTGCGCCTGCACTTTGGCCTGCCGGTGAGATATACACTATTATACAGTCAAGTTTATTAGTTGCGGAGCACTTAAATAATCATATTCGATCCCCTACGTTTCATTCACGTGACTATGAAAATATTTCTAAACATGGAAGTTCTTTCAGACCCGTATAAATAGTCAGTACTCAAGATGCATCTCGGTCTCAAGACACACAAGTTCAGGCTCTGTGATTGGTTGGCTGTCAAAATTTGGACCAATCACAGAGCCGAACCGCGTCTTGAGACCGAGACGCATCTTAAGTACTGA
The DNA here is from genome assembly GCA_905333045.1 of Lysandra bellargus. Classification (NCBI taxonomy): domain Eukaryota; kingdom Metazoa; phylum Arthropoda; class Insecta; order Lepidoptera; family Lycaenidae; genus Lysandra; species Lysandra bellargus. The sequence goes on from HG995334.1 coordinate 10,250,145, forward strand.
CTATTTATACGGGCCTGAAAGAACTTCCATGTTTAGAAATATTTTCGGGCGGGCCAAATATCATATTATATCAGTGTTGGGGTAGAAATTCGTGAGCAAGTGAGAGAAAAAAGTAGCGACATGTCAATGGACAAATTTTTACTTGCTCATAGTGTCTAAACACACTAGGCTGAATTACGCCGGCGTAATTTATTATTTACGTGGCCGAAATTACATTCAGCCGCTTACGTTTGATGCGACACTGTAAATTACGCGAAGAGCCGAAATTTCGCGGCGTAATTTCCGTTGCCGAACGCGCGCGTAAGTATTTAAAATTCTCAGATGTAATGTGCGCGTTAACGCTTTGGAGATAAGGTTGGATTTGCTATGTTCGGTTTTGATAATTCCGTTGCGTATAGTGTGTTGCTATACAAAACATTACCGCCGAATCGCTGCCGAACTTTACGCTCGACTTGGCTCGACGGAAATTCGGCTCACGACGGAATTTTGCCATAGAGTGTCGTCTGTCGCGTTCCGCCCATATTTTGTATGGATTTGAAACGCGGCGGAATTTACGTCGGCGTAATTCAGCCTAGTGTGTTTAGGCCCCTAAGTCTACGGATATATAGTCCGACTATATTATAATATCCAACTTGAATCAAAATCTACATCGCGTTGATATTGCGTCTGTGTGTAATTGACGTTTAGTTGATTTGGGTCTTGATTTTGTCGGAAATAAGTGATTTCATCGTATCAGAAATGGTTTGAAACTTGTTAAAGTTTTGTTCGAGAGATTATAACTACTACTGTGTAATTGCAGGTGATAGTGAAGCTGCTGTCACCGCCGTCGCGCTGGCCGCTGGTGAAGGCGGTGGTGGGTCTGGTGCGCAACCTGGCGCTGTGCCCCGCCAACCATGCGCCGCTGCGCGATCACGGCGCCGTGCACCACCTGGTGCGCCTGCTGCTGCGCGCCTTCAACGACACGCAGCGGGTACGTGTGACAGTAGATGTACAGCCAGGTGACAGTGGAGCTGCCGTCGCCGCCGTCGCGCTGGCCGCTGGTGAAGGCGGTGGTGGGTCTGGTTTACTTACGGCGCTTGGTCGGAATCGTAATTGAAAGTCTTATTTTTGACAGCTATTTTACTTCTCAAGGTTTGTATTATTTTATCAATGTCATGTTTTATTTTATAGGTGACCGAAAAAACGAATCCATGGCCTCTTAAGGGCCCCCGAGACGGTCAAACGGTTTAACTCAAACACGTAAATTCTGGTTGACTCAAACCATTTTGATTGTTTACAAAGCTAGTTTGAACGGTTTGTCAAACATTTATGTGTTTGAAGCTCGTTTGATGAAATTGCATATTTTTGTTGAGTTTGACGCGCCGTTTGATCGTGTTCCGATCCGTTTGAACAAACTTTGTACTATTCTTTGGAGTACATTATTTTTAACCGACTAAAAAGAGGAGGTTATCAATTCGACGCATATGTAATATTTCCAGAACTGCCCAGTTTTATATATATGTTAGTCTATATCAGCATCTGAACAAATCAAAATGTGCAAAATTTCAAAAGTGTATGTATGTTTTATGTTTGTGTTCACATATCTCCGGAACTACAAGTCCGATTTAAATATTTTTTGTTGTACTATTGGTACATGTATTGTTTAACTTGGGAGACTTCTGCAAGTTTCATCAAAATAGGTTTAGTAGTTTTTGAGATAGGGAACTTAATTCTCAATTTCGTACAATTTTTAATTCAGTTTTATCTTTTAAAAAATAATATTTATTTGTCACAAGACGTGTACTCTACAGCGCGTATTGAACCAAACTGCGCAGTGTCGTTTGACAAACCGTTCAAACCGACATCAAACGGTTGCATCAAACACGTAAGGTTTGAACCAAACCGTTTGATCGTCTCGGGGGGCCTTTAAATGTCTTCGACACAAAACATCTGTGGGATTATAAAATATGTGACCGAGATAACACTGACTCCCCTTTATGACAACGGAATCGACTGAATGAATGTTACTTGTCTTGATCCAGAGCCTACACTACGTCTTAGCGTACCAAGCTTCATAAAAAAACTCTACAAACTTTTAAACTATACCAAGTTTATTTAAAATCCGCCTGAAAGACTAATAAATCATTTCCTCCCCAGCAACGCTCGTCTGTCGGCGGTGGGACGGGCGGCGCGTACGCAGACGGCGTGCGCATGGAGGAGATTGTGGAGGGAGCGGTCGGAGCGCTACACATCCTTGCCCGTGAAGGGCTGAATCGCGCGCTGATACGGCAGCAAAACGTCATACCTATATTCGTGCAGCTGCTGTTCAATGAGATTGAGAATATACAGGTATGATCGATTTTACTACATTGGCATGTAGCGGACCTATGTATTTTGGTTGAGTTATGTCAAACCCAACCGACAGATCACGATAATTCACAACTTACAAAACTAACATAATCCGACCAAATAACGTGGATCTGTCAACTGCCTATGAATAAATTTCCTAAATGGTACTAAAACTAATTTGTAGCTGTGTCGCATCAATATTGATAAGTGTATTGCCTCGTATTCTTCTGCGGAGGCGTAAGTAAGGCCCGTATTTTTGGTCACTACTTAAGATGCATCTCGGTCTCAAGACACGGTTCAGGGTCTGTGATTGGTTGGCTGTCAAAATTTGGACCACTCACAGAGCCGAACCGCGTCTTGAGTCCGGGCCACATCTTAAGTACTGACCAAAAATACGGGCCTTACTTACGACAGTGTGTGGAATGCAGCCACTTTCGCAACGGCATTAGGAATGCAGCGGTCGAAATATGCTTACGCCTATACGAGTATTTAGTCCACGTCTTTGAGCGTGTCATGGTAGCCATAATAAAGTTGTAACGCGAACCATTTCTATAACCATGAATAATATCAATAACAATAATTGATCACTAATGGTCTCAAAATAATGACAAAGTCTTAAAACAGTTCCACACCTGTCCAATGCCAGTGCACCCACTTATAACATAACAATTGATGGCGCCGTACTTTGCTAAATTAAAATTTTGACGTTACCGCTCTATAATTGGTTATTTATCTCAGCTGGCTCATTCTTCCTGCTCTTACATTATTGAATTTTCAAGTGCAATAATAAGTACTCGTATTATTTCAGCGCGTGGCGGCCGGTGTGCTTTGTGAGTTGGCTGCGGATAAAGAAGGTGCAGAGATGATAGAAGCCGAGGGCGCCACAGCGCCGCTCACAGAGTTGCTGCATTCACGTAACGAAGGTAAAATACTGATTTAGATATTATTATTATACTGATTTAGATATTATTATTATACTGATTTAGATATTATTATTATACTGATTTTATATCATGTGACCATCAATAGTGGAATTCATTTCGAAGAACTGAAGAAGCAAGACTGGTTTAAGAAGCAAGCAGCATAAAATTGACAGAATATTGATTAAAGGCAAGCATACTCTTTGCTGGCAAGGCATGGTGCATTGATAGATTTTAAGTATGCTGTAAATACCATGTAAACTGACATGATGCATTGTGTGTGTAACCGACAAGATTAGTAAATAAGACATAAGAACTTCTTTGTGACTCAACTAAATCCACTTATTTAATAAAAATAATAATACACAAATTAATGTTTTGTCTTTGTCTTTCGAGCGACTTTTCTAAAGTATTTAATGGACAAAGCATTACCATATTATCGTATCTGTTGTGTAAAAGTTTATAACGAAGGGGGGATATTTTTTGATAATTGTATATTTCTGAGTCTTAAATGTTACTTGTAATCTTCAGGCGTGGCGACATACGCGGCGGCGGTGCTGTTCCGCATGTCGGAGGACAAGCCGCACGACTACAAGAAGCGGCTGTCGATGGAGCTGACCAACTCGCTGTTCCGCGATGACCACCAGATGTGGCCCAACGATCTCGCCATGCAGCCCGACCTACAGGTACCATTTCCATACTAATATAATTATTATATATTTATCGTCTTGTGGTATGTAATCACCACTCACATGAACGATAGATCGGCTATTGGTAAGCGATTACAGTCCAAGGAAATCGCGCAAGATTAGGTGCTGAAATCTATCACTCCTACAAATAAAAAGATACACACGTTTTAGCCTGTACTCTGTAGGGAGTAGGCTTATTATAAAGGCAACTCAACTGAAAGCCCGAACAAGGCATGTAGGTGACAGCTATAAAGAAGCTTTTTGTGTACTATATTTTGTGTTGATCCGTTACTTAAATATTGTTTTATGTTGAGTTTAGACAGGTGTGTACTAAAATTTTCCATTATATCAATGTATCTATTATAAAACATACCATATCATTAGGACATGCTCGGGCCGGAGCAAGGTTACGAGGGGTTATACGGAACAAGACCGTCGTTCCACCAGCAAGGTAAGCCCAGCGGAGATGCAGTAGTTTGGACTAACACATAACCCTAACGCACAAATATTACACTATATTGCATTTGCACTATAACATCCTAGTCAACCACTAGTTTATAGTATTTAGAATTAGAATATTAACATAGTAGTCACCAGAACATTAACATAACACCATAACTAGATAATTAAATTATTAGATAAAGCATTTTTCTTATACCCATAAAATGATGTAGTTACTAACTGTGTCATTTCTATAGACTGGTTACTGAAGACGTAGAAATTCTGCCATTGGCATATGGCTAACTCTTTCTCGCACGCACGAAAACTTAGCTATGAAAATTTTACAAGACGTATGCTATAGAAACGCAATAGCTATATTTTCGTTTGTGAATAAAAAGGCAAGTACTGATAGATCAATGGCTTAATTTCTACCCTTTCGATTTCGGCACAGTAGATGAACTAATTTAATATGCACTCAAAATGTTTTTGCCGACCCTGAGTACTCGTTTAAGACTTAAAAATACTTTTAGGCTGGTTTTATCGCTAAGCGTTTCGGCAGCGCCGTTGGAGCGCACGCGTTTGAAGATGGAACGAACGGACGAACGGCGCTGCTCAAGCGCGCGACTTTGAAACGCAACTACTACCCCCATACATCTTCAAACGCGCGGCGCTCCAACGGCGCTGCCGAAACGCTTAACGATAAAACCAGCCCTAGCGGAAACAGACTCATTTAAAACTATTCATCACCCAAAACGTAAATTATATTATTATTTTTTCATCACTTCATAATCTCCATTTCTTATTTTATTCACCAGAGAATATTATTTTTATAGCGTTTGCAAATAGTGTTATGTTTGTTAGATCTAGTTTAGGTGTAATGAATTTGGGAACACCGTTATGTATAAGTTATATTGTATGTACTGTTTATAAATATGTCTCTCTCTTCTTTACATGCAGCTTAATCCCGGGACCTATATATCACTAAACTAAACAGGTGAAGGGTTTATTGTATTATTTACTAACAATATGTGGTGTTACAAAATATACCAAATCTAATAATTATTGTGGCTAAAATTTTAATGGAACAAAACCACTAAAAAGAAATTTTCAATAAGAATAGAAATTGGATTCCGATACAAAGTTTTGAAGATAGTACAAAGTTTTAAATTCATAAAATTTACATTTGAAAATGATAATATTTTGTAACACTGTATTGTATTTTACTATATATTATGGTGTGATTTATATTATGTATTTCATATTATTATTGTTTTACTAACCTAAAATAAAACATTAATTTGTTATTTATTAACACTTAGATAGCTAAATGGATATCTGCTATATTGTGTTACTTCTAACATTGGTGGCAGATACCTATTTTGTGTTTGTTTATTTTGGGGTTTTGCATAACTAATAACACTTACAAATATTAGTTATTACGTTACTGGCCAGCCACTAAAAATGTTTTTAATTAACAAAATAATTCATCAACATTCACCAGCATAATCTTAACAAAAAGCTTTTAACATTTATAATTATTTTCATCAGATGGAATTCAAGATTTTGTATCATTATTATCTGCTTTTTCATAATAACTCGTTAAAATAAAGACGGGGACTGAGGCTTAGGACTAACTCTCAGTCCCTGTATTTTAAATTCTGCGATAGATACGCACACATTATATCAGTATCAGTGTGATAGGCCCTCAGAGTATTAATAACAGTAGTATAGAGTGCGCCTATTGCAGAAATTGCTAAGTACGCATCGTAAGCACATTGAGTCTATACTCTATGCCAATTAGGGATGTAGCTACGTGTCGTTTGCACTCATCGACAACTCGTCGCCTAACTGCACGGCGCAGATAGGCGACGAGTTGTTTTTATTTCAAAGAAATTAGAATCAGGAAAGTGCGCTGAACAAACTTTATTCCATGTTCGGTTTAAAATCCGTTTGTTCTAAACTTTATAATCCACTTTTTCATCAATTTTCGGCCTTTAGGAAAGCTGAAAAAAAGAAGAAATATTAATATTATTCTGTCATGCACCTAGCAAGGGTGAATCCGTGAATTGACTTTGTTCTTAGATATCTGTTTTGAAAAAAAAAAGTACATTAATCTTAGGATACATTTGCGTTAGAAAGTATATTGGACATTTTATGTGTGTATAATAAACATTATTACAAGATTTTAAGAAAAAATATTAAAATTTTAGATTATAATAATTATACACCAAGTAAACATTTTATAATATCGACTCGAGCGTTGATTGTGATTTGTGTCGCATCACTAATTACTCAGCCGGGGAGAGCGGTGTGCGGGGACGTACCGCGTACCCGCCTCCCGCGTCTTCTTCACCCCCGCAAATGATCGTGACCCGTAAATTATTTTTATTAAAATAAGTGTAAAAATCGACTTAACAATGATAAGTAATATTAGATTTCACTTTCGTTTGCTTCCTAGAATCGTTTTTACAAGATTGAACTAGACATTTGACCATTTTGACTTGTAAATTTGAAAAAACTTTGGAGACGCGCTCTTCGCAAGCTCTCAACGACGACTAGAAGCGCTCGCGGCGGGAACGCCATGTTGTTCTCACTTGTGCATACTGTTCCCACTTCGTTATGCGCACTCTATACTACTGTTATTGATACTCAAAGGATAGGCCGCATTTTTTATAATATTGCGGCCCATCTTGCTGCGGCACCGCATAGGGCCTAAACACAGTATAAGACTTCAGTCTCGAAACCAGCGGAGCGGCGCAACGCGGCGGCAACACGGCGCGTGACAATGTAAAGATTTATATGGACAGTCTCCGAAAACCGAACGGCTCGCGACTCGACGGCTTATCCTTATAAATCTTTACATTGTCACGCGCCGCGCCGCTGTCTCCCCGCTGCCTGCTGGTTTCAAGACTGAAGCCTAACCGCGTTGCGGCATCGCAGTGCTGGTATCGGCGGTTTTTTGCCTTTTTTAGTAAGAGTTTGAATTCTTTTGCCGACGATTAGCGACGCGGTGCCGCAACGCAGTGATGAGTTTCGGCCCACAATAAGCTTGTATACTATAACAATATAATAACTTGCAGGCTACGATCAGATACCGATAGACTCGATGCAGGGTCTCGAGATCGGCAGCGGTTTCGGCATGGACATGGACATAGGCGATGGCGACGCCGCCGCCTCCGCCGACCTCGCGTTCCCCGAGCCGCCGCACGACAACAACAATGTCGCCGCTTGGTACGACACTGATTTGTAAACTGTCGATATGTCTACAGTCTTGTAACTATCAATCTACTTATGCCTACAGAATAACTGTCAATTTAGCCTACAGAATAAAGGTACACCGTACAAGTTGGAAGCCGGCTACATGAAGTTTCAGCTGACGACGTGTCGTCGCGACACTACTGGTTTCCATGTATTTCTATAAATAAGTGTTGCTAGCTTCGTGTCGCTAGCTCCGGAGGGTATTTCATAGAAATACATACAAACTAGTAGTGTCGCTGCGACACGTCGTCTGCAGTTGCTTCATGTCGTCCGCTGCTAACCGGCCCCTTTAGCCCTCGTTTGCAAGTGCACTTTTTTGACGCAGTGTTAAATTGAAAAGGATAGAATGACGTGCATTAGTGCATTCTAATTGTATTGTAGTTGAAATCGAATATGGCAGTTTCATAGCAGCGTGAACTGTATCTTGGCAAAAAAGTACACTCGCGGTCACAGATCGAAGTACTTTTAACAGTATACTACTACTGTATAGCTAGTATTTTTAACAGTATCTACATATTTTCCATCGTGCGATTTAAAAGCTGTCGTGTGAATGAGGGCTACACCTTAAACTTACATTTGTATTGTAAATGTATTTAACCCCACTTTTGAGACTTATAATATTCTGTTTACTAACATACTAGTGGGATTTTGTTTTCATTTATTTTACGATGCTCTTTGATATTCTTATGGAAATGACAGGCTGATTTTTATACTATTGACAGTAACTTTGAAATACTAACAAAAAATATTTTTGTGTTTGTTTGGTTGAATTTGTGTGTTCAATAATGATTTTCTATGTATTTTTAAATTTAAAAATATCAAAGTAAGTTGATGATTGTAACTGCAATCTGTTATGTTATATTTTAAGTTTTTTTACTTATTGCAATTGATCATTTTAAATCAAAATATTATAAAATCAGATGTACGGTTATATATTAATTTTCTATTGGTGCTATTTGTAGACAGCCTAATGTCGAATTTTTCTATCACTATGAAGCATGTCAGATCTCGACTCGTCTACTTTTTCGAGTAAAGACACTGAGGCAAGCGTCCACTGCAAGAATATGGTACCATCAAAGAAATTTATAGGTCGTTGGCAGACTTAGATTTGGTTGGGTTATGTCAAGCCATTGTTGATAGTCATCTGTTAGCTTGGATTGACATAACTCGACCATATTACGAAGAGGCGTCATCTGTCTCTTCATTTCTTTACTAGTGCAGTCGCCGCTTACCCCAGTACCTTTCTTAATATACCTTGCATGGGCTTTATCGGTACGAAGCGTTATATATATACGCGCGTTATCGGAAAATAGGGTATCTAATTTAAGATATAGGCTTATTATAGAAATGTTCTTAGTATGTTTTACGTGCATTTACGTACGAGGGATGATTCGTTGGCCGCTTGCATATTTAATTTAAACGATTCATATAAGACTGTTTGTGTAAGAGTTGTATTTAAAAATGTCTGCAGATTATTCAGTCGGAGGGCCATACCTGTAGCAATGTAATCTAAAACTAATGATTTACTAAAAATCCATATTCATTATGTAATGTCAATATCATAAGCTTCTTCGAGTTGAGATGCTCCCAAATATTTCTTGTCAGTTAAGCATTCATTTGGGAAACTCACAACTTAGAGAAGCTTGAGAATTTGAGGGATTCAAAAAATGTGTTATACATCGCTGAAATGGTGTGACTGAGATATGAATGTGTTTAAGATTTGTGTTAGTTTTACTCACGCATAGCAATAGATCGCCATAGATCACACGTAGGTAACGAAATAGTAGTACAATTTGATTAACTATACTTATTTTTTACCTGGTGTTATGTGTGCAATGTAAAACAGATGTCTAATTTGTTTTGTAGGTGCAAGCCAGTCAAAAAATCTAAAGACTTGATTTGTCTTTACGGCATGGCTATATTTTCGTCTTATCTTCACCAAGTCTACTGATATTTTGGCTGGGTTTGTATGTCTAAAAGGCAAATTTGTTCGCAAAGTCAACGGCGAAAAAATTTGAATAGTATTATGAAATAAATATTTCAATAGTAATCAATACTAGATTATATTGATGGCAAAACAACGCACAATACTATCAGTTTTATATTGCACAATATTATACTGTTGTAGGCAATACAATATAACCATAGAGAACAAAAAAGTTTGTTTTAACATAGCTTCTGAATATATCGTTGTGCCAAAAGACTTATGTACCAACATATCGATGCCATATTTCCTTTTGAAATTATTTTACCCTTTTGGCTGCCACGCGCTTTTTCGACTGCCAAATAAAATAACATTAAATACGCATTAAAATGTCTGTATGTACTACTAATATGTATTTATAAAATGCAAAACATAATGAGGTCATGTAAAATGATATTCCTATTGTTTATGTTCCGCCTAATTGGGAGAAGTTGTGTGGCAGTCAAAAAGTCTATGAGATTTAAAAGTCTTCAGTATTAAGCGACATGATATGACATTATTTCTTATTGCATCGTCTGAATTAGATGTTTGTTAGCTACTGACCATGATTACAATATCAGACAAAGTTTTATTCGTAACTAAATAATGCTACACAGTACGCAATTGTCTAATACGGCTTAGGGCCAGTTGCACAGATCTTAGTTAGAATTAACCCTGGTTTATTATAATGTTAACTTTCTCGTTCTTCGTATTTATCAAGAAAGATATTTAAGCCAGATCTATGCAAGTGAGCGTTTGATTGTATTTTTATTTACAACAAGCATCTAATTTTAACGATGCAACCAAAATGTTTAGTGGCAGCACGCTTTATGTAATAGAACACGTAGTGTAGTGTAATGTAATCGTGTAATACATAAGATCTAGAATTAATTACGTAATTCCTTTTAGGATTCTTATTATAATTTTTCTATTTGATATTTTAAGTACTTTACCAATGTTTTTATACTAACCTGATGAAGACATTGCTGAAGCATGAGATTTTGTGTCCATTTATGTATGGATAAAATAAAGTTAATTAATTACACAGGACTTTTATTTATACTTAATAACCAAGATTAAACTTATCGTTAACGTAGTTTTAAAAGTAACTATGGATTCTTGTCTCTTTTACACACTCTAAAAATATTTTTATTGTTTCCATTTTTGTAGGAGTGTAAAGGTCAATGGACGAAAATGTCCGTATCCGGCGACCGGACTGCTATTCTATTATACTTAGTTGTAATTTGTTAAACTAAAATAAGTGACACGGTAACTACTAAACATACAAAACTTTATTTGCAATTGATAGCATACTACAAACTAACTTCTACAATACAGCAGCTCGACGTTCTTGGTTTCCTCCTCTGTCTGGTTTTCGTCTCCCCATCCCCAGAGGTTCTTACAGGCCTGTCTTCTGAGATCTCGCTATGATTATCCTATCCGGGATCACCTTTAAGTCGTAAGCCCAGCCGACCCAGGCAAAGAAGTTGATGAAGATTGTAGCAGCTTTGAACATCGTGTCACCCAGCTCCGATGCCTTGTAGTCGAAAGGAAAGACGTGGTGGTAGTTATGGAAGCATTCTCCTGTCGGCAGAGTGGACACAGCGACGTTTTCCACCGGTCGAATGCTCCTATTGGATCTATGCCCCATCTATGCTCGACGCTGTTGACTAAAAAGATTAGGTTGATGGTCAGCACGTGGCGAAGCATGGTGCAGATGTGCCAGGAGTTGTTTAAGCTCTCGTCCCAGAAGTATATCGGGACGACTGTCGGTATAACGTACGCCCATAACCCTATGACCCTGGGGCGCTAGACAAAGTAACATCGCTTCGTAGCGATACGATATCTAAATTCGACATCGTCTTTGAGATAATGACAAACATTTCATAGGCAATGTAATACTACGGCAGTGTTGCAAAAGTGATAATTCAAAAATCGGGAAAATTTCCAGGTAATTATCGGGAGAAAACGGGAGATTTTTTATTTCCAAGTAAAACAACAATATTTTTACGCTATTAATTAAAGTATATTATTAAAAACATATATAAGATACATTGAAAATGGCAAATCATTCACTTTCATACCATTTTTTGGTTGCTATTTTTGCAAACATTCTTTAAAATTTTGTGAGTATTTTCATGGCTTAATTCCTGTAGGTACACGTTCTTGGACTATTACATGAATCATCGGAGTCGGACATCGTCACATATAACAAATAACACAAAATTTAAACTTTCTTTCTTTCCATGACAACTGTACGGATGAACGAAAAACATTTCAGACCATGTAGAGGTTTGAAATGTTCAATGGTATCAACCACCAATTATTGAAAGGGACAACACTATACTGAGAAAAGATAATAATATGTCCTTACTTCATTCTCACTTCCCAGTAAAGCGCTGTCTCTTTCAGTTGGAGAATCCCCTTACTAAAGAGTTTACTTATAGTTCGTCAAGAAAGTCATGACAGGCGGGAAAATTTTGAAATGAAATAAAACATATGAGAACTTTATAAATTCGAGATAAAAATGTGCAAGGTGACAATATTTAAAATGTAGGTGATTAGCGTTCTCTGTGAAAACACAAAGGAAAAAAATACACCTTTTAAGCGTTGTCGTCTTGAGAATGCAAAAAATAATACTATATTTTAAACATTCGTTGCATACAATGTAAAAATCGGGAGATAGGACAGTTAAATCGGGATATCGGGAGGGAGACGCCAAAATCAGCAGATCTCCCGATAAATCGGGAACTTTTGCAACACTGTACTACTACTACGGTCGCGATCGTTGTGTCGAATTGTTTGTCCAAAATATTGGTTATGGTATCGAACATTAAACTGTCAGTGTCAACTGTCAACTGTCAGTCAAGAACACAGACCAAAGAAAATAGAGGACATGAAATACCTACAAAAAAAACGTGCATACCTAAACCATAGACTCGTTACATAAAATGGCTGCCATCGCCTAGGGTTGTCACTACCATACTATTTGAATCTTAATCCATAGACAATATTCAGACACTATATCACATAAAATAAGCACGCGCTAATCTCAGGAACTACTGGTCCGATTTGGAAAATTCTTTCAGTCTTAGATATCCCATTTATCAAGGTAGGCTATAGCATATAGCTTATCACGCTATATTTTATCACGCTAACAATAACAGGAGCGAAAAAATAGAGGAAAACGGGGGAAATTATATGAAATTGCTTATTATCTTAACTACTATTTTTATGTTATTTGGCAAACTTGAAGAAAAGACCACGTAAAGGGACATAGGCTATTCTTGCGGAAAAATGTACGGTTATGTGAAATTCGTAAATTACGCGGGCGAAGCCGCGCGGAACAGCTACTTAGTTAATATTGTAACAATAATTACTGTCAGCAATGTAAACAATGTACCTTTGCCTATATTGTTATCATCAATAAAGATTATTATTATTATTAATTAGTTTCAAAATTTTTAATTCAGTTGGAAGTTTTTTGTTACCAAAGAGGATCTAAAGCAGTGGTCCCTAACCTTTTTTTCATGCGGGCCACAAACATGTTTTGCGGTCTTGGTGTCGCGGGCCGCAACAAAATTTTTTAGGGTTAAAAAATAACATTCTTCAAAATTAACTTTTAAAGTGAAAAAAAATTAACGACTATCACGTAGACTTTACGTTATTTTGAAGGTGGGCGTGAATTTCAAAATTTTTTAACATCACGCGGGCCACAAATAAAAGTCCCGGAGGGCCGCATGAGGCCCGCGGGCCGCGGGTTGGGGATAGCGGATGTAAACTGTATACTAGTTACTGGGGACACTGGAAAAAGAGGGTGTTGATATAATTTTATATACTTAACTTTATATAAATATAAATAATATAACTTTATATAAATAATATTATATCACCATAATTTCTTTTTTCTTTCTATTTGAATTAAGTTTTTAATTAACCAAAATAAAGTAGAAATAGACACTCTTTCAGTTACTTTATAAATAAATACCATAATGGTCAGTTTTTAACAAAATAAATATTTAAATGACAGACATGACAAAATGGCTGTTGTACTTATTATTTTTTTGAAACTCCCCAGCTGCGGGGTGAGACTTGAGAGGCGTCAGGCGAGGCACTCAATCCCAGTTCGCTCATAATAATATTATGTTAAAAATCACGAATTCGAAGTTTAGGATTTTCTTAATTTGCCATTTGGCGAGTCATAAAGTGGCGTTAGTTAACTTGTAGACTAATCTTCTTGGTAATCACGAACGCTTTAGGAAATATCAAAGTAAGACCTCATAAATATTTTGGGATCGGATGAAAATAAAACAATTTATTTTATCATTTAGAATTATTTATTAATTTTTAAAAAGTATTATTATGTTCAAAAACTGTCTATGTGAAAGATTTTCACATTTAATTTGACCATAATATTTAAATCTTATATCAAGAAAGGTCTTGATTATACATTTGATCAAAAGTAACTTATGGTTACTGCAATGTTCGGGATCAGAGTCTGCGGAAAAATAATTATTTAAATCACAAATTTCACATAAAAATTTAAAAATATATAAATAATAAATTTCTGGTTTGGGGTTCTCCTTTAAATGGATTTTTATCAACTTTTCTGTATTTTTGATTATTTCAATTACGCTGTACGAAGCATACTTGAGGCCACCTCTTAATTTTTTGTATATCAAACTTTCTTTATCTTCTTCTCCTAACAATAACGATGTGCAAGCATCGCATTTAATATTTCTCAATAACTTTTTTGTCACAAATCCTGATATGTATTCTAATACATGGTCGGTATACATATCTTTTGAAGTTAAAATTCTTTCCATATAACTCCCATGCAAATCACTGTGGTCTTCAGTAATTTCAGCAAAATTTTCTTTTATTGTCAAGTTATTTAATGCTGAGATGGGGATTTTGCTTAAACACGTTAAAATTGATATTTGATCTAGCGGGGTACACTTTTTGTATGTTGCACGGAACTGTACTGCATTTGGGTTGTTGTTGAACTCTCCTTTGGCTCTTACAGCCGAGAAGAAGTCTCTGTGTGGTCTTGGCTCACTTTGTAAATTGGAATATACTTTAAAATTTTTGCATCTTCCACCAAATAGTTGTAAAGTGTTAATGCACTATTCATATTTATTAGCATTGCAATGAAGCCTGTCTTCCTACGGGAATTAATAATTAATTCTCCTGAGGGCAATTTGAATTTTTTAATGTATCCACTGGCACCTTCAAATAAAGCCCTTATAAACCCAATGTTGGAAGGGCACATCGCTTTTTTAAATCCTGGAGGACGAATGGAACGACTGTTCAAGACATCGAAGAGGTCATTCATAATATTGATAAAATTTACTGTTCCCTCACAATCTTCGAATTGTTTTAATTTAAATTTGGTTCGACAAAAGCCCAAAGCATCTGCTACAGAGCTGCTAAATAATTGGGTGGCCAGTTTCACTTTCATCTTCTGCTTTTGGAAAAATATATGTTGGTTTTTTACTTTATTTGCGAGATGTAAACCCTTTTTTTCTTGCAGGTCTAGCAACTCTTCCATATATTTAAAATCAACTTTTCGCCCTAATGAGTCCACAAATACTCTCAATTCACCAAATGCATTTCTTATTAACTTTAATGCGTGACATGGGTCAATGAAAGCGTGAACGAGAGTGTTACCTCTTTAAAAATTAGTTACTTCCTGGTTTTTTTAAACATCACAACCAAGAGACGCGAACATGCTAAAGTTTGCTGCAGGACCATCACATGTTATGCTGACCACTGTCACACCCACATCTTCACACTGTTTGAGAGCAGTGTCGATGATAACACTTTTTTGCTCCCCAGACAGAGATGTTATTAAAAAATACCCAACGGGTATTTTCCATGATCCATTTATAGATGTCAGCATGAGTACAAGAGCTTGACTGGCTTCATCAACACTGTCACTATCGAGATTAAGTCCATAATCAACTCTGCCATAGTATTTTTGTGTCCTTGGATCCCAAATCAGCGACTTTTTATAGCCATTTCATCAAAAACTAAAGAGCAGATCACAGGATTAAAACTTTCCTATACTTTAATCTTTAAATTATCAAATGCTTTAGTGAATCCTGGTTCAGCATTCACGTGTTGATACCATTTACACAATGTTCGTGTATGTGGTAAGCAGGTATTATATTTCTGCCTTACATATTGATAGGCTTTCGGCGATAGAAAATGTAAAGTTAATGCGAATTTTCTTATATCTTCTGAGTACTTACTTGGTAGAGGTAAACCTTTCGACTTCATAACCTGTCTTTTTAAGGAGTCCTGGGGTCCTGCCAAATCTTCAATCATAACAGCCTGTTCCATGTTTATTTGATTTTTTTGTCGAAGATCTTCTATAATATCTTTCAAATTGGCAATTTTTTTGTCTTTTTGTCTAAGTTTTTCATTGAGGCGTTTTATTTTCTTCTGCTGCTTCGAACATTTATCTTTTAGAGCCTTAATTTTTTCATTTGCAGCGACCTGAAATTTCAATATCCTTAATCAAATCTTAATATTCGAAAGAAAGAAATATTTATTTGGTGCACACAACAAAAAAAATGAAAATAATATAATTATTATAGGTATAATGAACATGAATTATATTTATATTTTTAAAACTAGCTGATGAACGCAACTTCGTTTGCATAAAAGTAACGGAAACGGAACGAAACGAAACCCTAAAATAAAAGTTAAATATAAGTATAGTATAAAAATTATTAAATATATTTCCGTCATCTGCTACCCGTAACACAAGTTAAGGTTTATGTGGTGTGAAACGTCCATAGATATTATAAAAAAATAGTAAATTGTGTTTTATTTACATACCTCTTTCTGAACTGCATCTGATATTGGTAATGGGAATAAAGCATCAGCAGAAGACGTACTAGCAACATTGGTATTAATATAGCTTGTTTCACGCAGAACAGTTACGCCTTATGCAGCCCCGTAGCTGGAAAGTTAACATAAAAATAATCAACATAATTATCATTAATGCTGTATGAGTTTAATCTATTGCGTGCATTGTATATGTCACAGTCATCTAGATAAATCTGCGATTCGATTGAATGACTAGCGCATTCATAGAATGACACCATTCAATTGAATGACTCAGCCGAACGTCGATTTAACGATCGTCACTCAACGTCCTCAACTCAAGCTTTCTGTAAAGACTTATGTGTTCTGCTCAGTGACTTTGGATCCAGGATACACCCTCATAATACGAAAATTCATAATCAGCTGACTTCACTACCACTATAGCATTTCTTAAAAAACTCCAAGCATATTAAACTACTGTATATTATAGTATATACCTACTTAGAGTTTATCAAGCAATGCTAAAAATGACATGTTCAAACACCTATCTCTAATAATTAGGCTCTAGAGTTCTAGGTTCTCTGACTTTCATTTTATTATAATTATTTATAGCACTAATTCCGCATGGAAACTCATCATAAAAATATTCATAAACTACCTACTTAAAACTACATTAATAGATCTATGTTTGTCCCAATTTTGAGACTCCTATATACAATATACTTACCTACATATTTCATAGATCCCGTGATCAAATTGCTATCTTAGTAACCGCAAAACTAAGGGTCAATCCATATCCATACTTCCTTACTAATATTATAAATGCGAAAGTGTGTCTGTCTGTCTGTCTACCTGTCTGTTTGTTACCTCTTCACGCTCAAACCGCTGAACCGATTCTGCTGAAATTTGGCATGGGGATACTTTGAGTCCCGGGAAAGGACATAGGATAGTTTTAATCCCGAAAAAATGTACGGTTCCCGCATGACAAACTAATTTTGGCGCAACGGAGTTGCGGGCGTCATCTGGTTTATACTAAGTCGAAGCCCATCGAAATGACTCACTTATATTGAACATAACAAATTCAACCTTAAGAGTCCGTATACAAAATTTTGCCGATTTCGCTCATTTAACAGACGTGATTTAACAGTTAAGATACAGTATTTCTATAAGTTTTAATGCACAACATGTAAGATCATTTCAATTATAATCTCATGTTGGAGCTAGATTTTTTATTTTTGTAAGTATTTTTAAATAATCCAACTCAAACCCGTCGCGGGTTTGAGTTGGATTATTTAAAAATCCATTAAAGGTCCAAGTCGAACATAAGCTGATCTCCTTCCATCTCATCATCCTCCTTGCCAGTAAGGGATGGAACCTGAAATCAAATATTAAAATGTTTTAAAAACTTTACCACATAATATTAAAACACCAGTGTTATAGTAAACAGTAAAAAAAACGAATACAACTTTGATACATAACCATTATCATGTCTAGTTATAAATGTTAAGAGTCCGTATACGAAATTTTGCCGATTTAGCTCATTTAACAGACGTGATTTAACAGTTAAAATACAGTATTTCTATAATTTTTAATGCACAACATGTAAGATCATTTCAATTATAATATAGTGTTGGAGCTAGATTTTTTATTTTTTTTAAGTATATTTAAATAATCCTACTCAAACCCGCGACAGTTTCGTGATTTTTGCTGTAAAAGGTTTACAATATCACCTTTTTATGGATTGTATTGACGTCTTAACGGGATGAAAAAAATACAATGTACTGTTGAGAAAGTCGTCTATACAATGTTGGAATTACTTTTTACCACTTTAATATAAAAAACCCTTTAAAAAACAGAAAACCTCTATCTGCCCGCTAACTTGGCGATCAACCTTTTTCAGCTGGCATATGAAAGACGAGCGTGAGTGTGAAGAGAGCAGTAGAAAAGAGAGTACGGGCTCTTAACTCCAGAACGTAACGCACACAGTCACGTGACATTGATGACCCTGATGTGGTAGTGATGATGATGGTGATGATGATGATTAATGTAATTTGCATAGTAGCATATGCTTTCAGTTCTTAAGGCAGCGCCCCAACCCCCAAACTTGTATCTATAAGGAGGTCGAAGGTGCAAAATCTTACTTTTGGTAACATATGCCTGGAATACTTCATAGAAAAGCAAAATCGGCATATGTTTTCATTTAAATTTTGAGGAGTTCCCTCGATTACTCCTGGATCCACTCGACCGATTATGTGCAAACTTCACATAAACCATCTACTAAATAGTCCGAACAAACCCTGAAAATTTGGGGATAGGTGAGCCCGTTCTTGACTTATAAAGTGACAACGAAAATTGCCACTTATTTTTATATATTAAGATTGAAATTTTTGAAATTTGTACTTGTTACAAAATAATTATTTTTCTAATTCAACGACCGCGATACGTGCGTTGCGACCAGTTCCAGGCCCTCAGATAATGATCACCAACAATAATGTTATCAGGTTGCTGCATTATGATAACAACGTTTTACTTTGTAATACATAACAATAATAATTAACATAACCTAACGGCGTGATACTTACAACATACTAATCTTGTATGTATGTATAAGTGGTACTCAAAAATTTAAGCAGCATTTAAATATTTGAGAGACGTTCTAGTATTCGGGCATTTTGTCATTTTTTATTAAATAAGCGGGCAAACGAGCAAACGGGTCACCTGATGGTAAGCAACTACCGTCGTCCATGGACACTCGCAACATCAGAAGAGCTGCAGGTGCGTTGCCGGCCTTTTAAGAGGGAATACGCTCTTTTCTTGAAGGTTTTCAGGTCGTATAGGTCCGGAAATACTGCTGGTGACAGTTCGTTCCAGAGTTTTACAGTGCGCAGCAGAAAGTTACGCGAAAAACGCACTGTGGAAGACTGCCACTCATCAAGGTGATGAGGATGGTATGTTTTTCGGGTGGGACGATGGCGAAAAGTTGCAGGTGGTATGATTCCGAACAAAGGTATGTACGTAACAGTTAATCATAGTGAAATATAATACATGCAGTTAATCCATACGTACTTATTATTAGTACTCTTCACGCCCAAGTAGCTGAACAAACCGATTTTGCTTGAATTAGTTTAGGAGATTTTTCGGGTCCTAGAAGGGGACAGAGGATAGTTTTATCACGTAAAAATGTACGCCCCCGCGTCATTTCTGGTGCAACGGAGTTATCTTCAATCTTAGAATAAATGTGGCAAGGTAATATAACCCAGAGATAAACTACGATAACATGGCGCGCCCCTCCAAAATTCAAAACGTTTGAGGTGCGTTGTCAAAACGTTTGAAGTGCGTTGTCTTGCTCGGTTGGCTAGTTAAGTTAATCAACAAATCTTGGTAATAAGTGACATTAAAGTGAAATATTACGAGTACTGGTTGATTGGTTGAATACTTACTACATACAAACTCTTTCTTAAGGATGTGAGTACACACATTGAGACAGTAATTTCGAGGGGCGCGCCATGTTATCGTAGTTTATCCTTACTAGGTGTCTAAGCGTAATTTGTACTTATTGTGTTAATATCAAAAGCTTTATCGCCTACGCCTTTAACACCAATAAATAGGTAAGTATAGCCCGTATGTTATTATGTTACATGAGTGATGAGTTTGGAGTGCCCTTTGTTATATTTAGACATCCATTTATCGTACAAGAAAGGGCTAAAGTCTACGCTAAAGTCTATTAAACTGGCAGTATTCTAGGGCTGCCACATCATATTATTTCTAGATTTAATGATTCGGTAGATACAGTTTAAAATGAGAAGTAAATAGTTTGTAACAAGCACAGACATAGATCAAGATAGATACCGCATGTGTACTTCGCGTGCCATATCGCGTTCCCAATCAACGAGCAATGCTCATCTTTCGAAAGTCTGTTCTTTAGTCTGCGCTCCACCGTTATCGTCAATCGGAATTTCAAAAATGCCTAAATACCTAATTGTGCCGTATTTAGCTGTAGAAGTCGAAATAGAAACGTTAGCCTTGATAATGGACACGTTTCTTATCATCGGTACGTAACAGTGGTAGGAAAAGTTTTCATACAAATGGAGGGACATGCGGTATCTATCTTGATCTATGTTTGTGATAACAAGATAATATTGTTTAAATCCTGCAAAAACCGTAAACACTTCGGGCCGTACTCAGAGACATATTAAATGATTAATTAACTTTAATTAAGTGTAAAGTTTTAAAATGGCTCCATACCACCTCCATACGTACATTTTCATCAGCTGCGTTGCCTCTGAGTGTAACATCACTAACAGCTAGTAATAGTATGTTCTTGTGGTCTTCTAATTATATGGACTATGTGACTGAAATCAAAATCAAGCGGACGCAATACCCACAAATCTTAAACTATGTGGCATACATCTCGTTGGAAAAACAAAACTTCTTCACTTCTTCATCACGTCATCCCATTACCTTTCTCTCTACAAAATAATAATATGACGACCTACCTACAGTCTTAGAAGACACCCCACAAACTCCCGAATCGATAGTAAGTTAAGACGTGGAGTAGACGAAACCGACCGCAAATAGTTAGACCGCACCTCTGTGACGTTATTATGCACAATTACCGCTAACCGCGGCATTCGGGGCTCCTCGACTATACGCAATAGTTGTGCCTTTTCTAATTGTTGTTCAACGTTTTGATAGTGCCTAGCCAACTAGTAAGCTCGGTTTTGTTGATCTTGCAACTTTTAGAGCGAAGCTGCTGTATATTCATAGTGTCAGCTTGATAAAATATTAGCATTTCTCGTAAAAACATTAAAGTAAAAATAATTCTTTCAGCGCTGCTACTTTTACAGTGGACTCTATAGTATAACGGACACATAAATGCACACCCTTATTCCTCAAGCATTATCACTTTATTTTATTACACATCCTTGAAAAAACTGTATTTCTACAATCTCTTGTCTATGTCAATGTTTAATCACTTCATAATTATTTTTTATTTAAAACTTTCTATAGTTACCTACACTTTATAAATGAAGTTTTAATTTTACGTTGTTGGTGAAATATTCCAATAATAGCATTTAAAGTAATTTAATTATAGCATAAAGTTATTAACCCCTACCCCTGGAGTTCCCAAATCACAGCCTTCGCCCGATAATCAAGACATGTATGTTTGATACGGCTAAATAGTTTTCGGTGTTCCCATGCGACCTCTGACCTCCCTTATCACGACGACATAGAGATCATAATCGCGTACACAAAATAATTACGGAGGAGGTATAATTACTAGTAAAGTTAATTGCAGGTTGTAGTTGTGAAAGTAGCGGGCGGTGCGACAAATATTTTGTACTTTGTAATTTGGAGTTCGGATTACCCGAAACCGTTTAGGGCATTAAGAAAACTGGCGTAAAATAATGAATAATAAATGTCCTGTAAAGACTGCTTTTATTTTTGACGACTTCTGTGGCTCAGTGGTTGAGGGCGTGGTCAGCGCTCAAGCCGAGGGTAGTGGGTTTGAATCCCACCGGAACAAAAATTTTCAATGTTTCTGGGTCATCGATGTGTATTAAGTAAATATGTGTATCATATTGGTACCTGTAACACAGGCCCTATTTTACAGTTACCAGACAACGGAAAGGTACTTAACACGGGGCGAGACTGACGTGGTGTAAAGTTCATCAAGTTATAATAATTATTTACTCATGACACAAAGTGTGAGCATTCTTAATTCTATCTCATGTTGCTTCTTTACTTATATATTTCTAGCACATCTAATGTCTGATTTTGGTTTAGAGATCAACTACGATAACTTGGCGCGCCCCTCCAAATGACTGTTTCAATGTGTGTAGTCACATCCTTATGAAAGATTTTGTATGTAGTAAGTATTCAACCAATCACAGTACACGTAATATTTCAGTTCATGTCACTTATTACCAAGATTTGTTGGTCAACTAATCATAACTAGCCTACCGCGCAAGACCACGCACTTCAAACGTTTTGAATTTTGGAGGGGCGCGCCAAGTTATCGTAGTTGATCTCTACCGTCAGACGTTTTTCATCTCCTTTCATAAAATAAAAATTAACTTTTTAATACTCTCGTTATGCTAATCATCATTAAGTTTTTACTGCGCGGTATCGCATCTGTTTTACGACGTTTTAACAAACCTCGTATCTGCCCCACGTAGTGTATCTGCATTTTATGTCCTGACCAGCTTTTACGTGCTAATTTAGATCAAAGTCAGTGTTTATACAGGGTGCAATTAAACCTACCGGCCAAATTTTTTTGGGGTTACCTTAGGTATCATTAGGAGAGTCCATTCAATGAAAAAATAGGGTGTTATGTTTTTTTTTACAATAACGTATATCCCACTTAAAATCGTTGCAGAACGGTCACTTCGCGGCGACGCGACGCGTAGTGCTGTGTCCATGATTATTTGTGGTGTTTTTTAGAATAACTTTCGGAAGCTATTTCTCAACATTTTAGTACCTACTGAGTGATTATAAAAGAAAAAATACGTGTACTTTTATTCTTAACTAGCGACCCACCCCGGCGTCGCACGGGTATAAAATATATAGCCACTGAACAATGATTAAAATCGATAGCCTATGATCTACTTCTTAACTGTGCCAAATAACATAAAAATTGATCCAGTAGTTCGCGAGAACCTTTCAAATAATTCCCCCCGCTTTTTCCACATTTTCCTCTATTTCTTCGCTCCTATTAGTCTTAGCGTGATAAAATACAGCCTATAGCCTTCCTCGATAAATGGGTTATCTAACACTGAAAGAATCATCAAAATCCATAGCGTAGTTTCAAAGATTATAGGGAACAAAGGACATGAGGAAAAAAAGCGACTTTGTTTTATCTATTATGTATAGACAAGGATTAATATATCGAAAGGATAGTGCCCAAAACTCTATGGAACTCTTTACCATTTTGCTTCACGACCAAACTTGGTTTTTTACAGTCTATAATTATCATATTAGCTCCTATAAAAATTTCTTTGTAAACAAAACTGTGGTTTCGGAGTAATTTGATAAAATCTAATAAGTATAACCTCAAAGTCTTCAAAGCACCTTTTTCATTGACATGTCATACACGTGCGAACGTTACTGCTCTATAAACAGAGTAGGGCGCTTAAATTAATAATAATTTCTAAATAGAGCGTAGGTATTTACTAACCTAATGCTCGTTACCCGTTTATGGTTACCGTTACCCACAATAATTTTCACAATGGACACTTACCTATGATGAATGATGATGCTGTTAACTGGAGTAAAAAATAAAACAAAGAGAATGTATTTTATTTTATCCAAACATTCATAAGCATATTATATGGGGCATATTAGATTATCATTTAT
Organism: Lysandra bellargus; assembly: GCA_905333045.1. Lineage (NCBI taxonomy): Eukaryota > Metazoa > Arthropoda > Insecta > Lepidoptera > Lycaenidae > Lysandra > Lysandra bellargus. Next base: position 10,273,934 of record HG995334.1, read on the forward strand.
ACTCATCATTTATAGGATCATAATTATATTAAGTATATGATCCAATATAAATCAAGGAAGAAATGAATCATGTCATGATCCAATATAAATGATAATTCATAATGTAATATGTCCCTAACAAATACATCATACAATTTGGTGCAGTTAATCAAAAGTTATGATTCGAGAGTTGGAGTATGTTGTATGATGTATTAATCATTAAATAAAAACAAATTCATAAAATATAATATTTTTATTCATAAAAGAAGAACGTGGAATCTACGGTGTCTACCACCGGTTCGGGAACTAACCCGGCGAGAAGAACCGGCGTAAGAAACTCGCAGCGGGGCCATCTTTTACTAAAAAAAATAGAAAATTACAATGGCTTACAGCTATGTAAGAAACATTACAATGTCAATAAACATAATCTAATACAATTTTAAAAAAGGTAATAGTTACTCACATAATTATAAATCAAAAATGAGAATTAAAGTATGTAGAAGTAAACTAATATAATGTTTTAAAAACAACCCATTTACATGAACAGTACTATGTAATTCAGTGGTCACATTTTGCAGTGCATGTTTTAAGGGATAATACTTGAATAAAGAAGACAGCTGTATTAAGAAACAAAATCACAACACAAAGGGCTTCATAATAATTCTAAGAACAATAATAATTAATCCATAACATAATATATAATAACATGTTAATGAAGCCTTTAATAGTGTATGAATTAATACATAATAAACCTAATTCAGTAATTCACATTTTGCAGTATAGCAGCATAATGTGAGATATATTTGAAAACTACCACGTACTTCTAAAGAAAAGAAACAAAGGGGCAGAAACACAAAGGGCTTAATTCCTTAGAATTATTATTGTTCAAAAAAAAAATATTATTCAATAAAATAATATTACATGTAAATGAAGCCTAATAAGTATAGTGTATGGATAATTACACATAATTCAGTAATTCATAATGTAAACATGATCACATTTAAATCAGATTCATTTTTATTTACACAAAAGAAAAATACATAATACTTATGTTTAAATCAGCGTTTCCCAACCTGTGGTCCACGGACCCCTGGGGGTCCGCGAGTATATATATGTGAGTCCGCAGTGTCACCTCTGGACCATACATAATCTGATTTTTACTGTTGATTTTATTAAAGGGGTCCATGAAAACTGTGCTTGACTTCCTTGGGGTCCGTGGCTGAAAAAGGTTGGGAAACACTGGCTTAAATCATTAATCATACTCCTCAAAAAAAAAAGCTGGGAAGTTAATTCGTTCCACCGGCCATGATTTAGATGATGACGACAGATACATGCTGCTGGTGGAACATAGAATTCATAATTAAGTAAATAATAACTGTTCCTTTATATGTAAAGGTACCAGTAAACATTCCGTTTCAAAACAATTAACAAATATATATACAGTGATTAGATGTACTTGCCGTACGTTTGTACACAGAAGAGTAAATTTTTGAGCTTGTCGTGATTTGAGGAGTATGATAGTTTAATTGAGGGAGTGGAGGCGGCTGAGGTATATTGAGATCTGCACTTGATCCAGCATCTGTCAAAATACCTCTTAGTCCAGAGCGATTGGAGTCGTGTTCATTATGACGTCGTACTTCTCTTTGAGCTGACCTCCAGCAAGCACCACAAACTCTTTCTAATCTTGAGATCTAAAAAGTGATATGTAATATAGTAATATATTCATTGTATTGTTAAATCTTACAAATAATTGGGACAACAAATAATAATAATTTATGAAATTATTTGTGAATCCATGTTTATTAGGACACAATAATAATGCTTCGTTCAAACCTACGCGACCAAGCGACTGCGAAGAGGGAGCGTCAATACAAAACACACATATTTTGACAACTTCACGTAACTTGACGCTTCCGCTTCGCAGTCGCTTGGTCGCTTAGGTTTGAACGAAGCCTAAAAGCACTACCAGCAGTATCAAATGTTGGAGATTGAAAATGAAAAATATTTATAAGATATAATTAAATATAAACATAAAATATTACCATATACCATATTTGATGTAATGGATTAGCTTAATTTTACTGTAAATCTAACATACATATTATAGAAAAGGTTATACATGATATCATTATGTAATAATATTATCATATACTGTTATTAAAGCAAGTAATATTTATAACTTTAGTTGAATGAATCGATATTGTTACAATATCGATTCTTTGATATTATGTTTCTAATAATGCACTACATCACTAACCAAACATGGAGGAACTCTTAATAAGTAATTTTTATTCTTTAATTAATATTCACAGTTCAAATATTTGATTCCTGGCGTGGAATTACGTTAAAAAATTCGAAAAAGAATTACTATTATACTTTCATTTTGAAGCATGCGACAAATTGGTACCACCTTTGAGCATTCGCCTTTGGCCGGAAGGTTTAATTGCACCTTGTATAGTATTATGATATTTGGAAGAAAATGATGTTATACATACCTTTAAGGATTGTTATCATTGCCTCTTAAAATTCTTTATGTAAACTAGTTAGTTATAATTATACTTTACTCTTTAGTATCTAAGTATTCACTCTCTTCGTCACAAAAATTTGTCATACTCATAGTAGGAATGGTATTTATGCTCACTCAATAAAAACTAGCCCATGTTAGGACATTTGGCGAAAATATGGCTCAAATATAGAGTAGATAATAGGATAGGTCCAGCCTGCTCTATATTTACGCATAATTTCAGCAAAATCCGTTGCCTAGTTTTGAAGATCTAAGCATGTAGACCTAACCTAAGGGCAGACAGCAGGATGCGACTATTTTTAACCGACTTCCAAAAAACGAGGAGGTTATATGTTCGGCTGTGGATATTTTTTTTATTTTTTATTTTTTTGTTGTATGTTCAACGATTACTCCGCCGTTTGTGAACCGATTTTAGAAATTTTTGTTTTTTTGTATTAGGTTTCACTCCAATTTGGTACCATGTTCACAAAAGTGGTGACCTGATGATGGGATCCATGAGTAATCGAGGGAACTCCTCGAAATTTATATGCAAACATATGGTGATTTTGGTTTTATGAGAAGCATCCTAAGCATGTTATGCTACCAAATTTTTCAAATATTCTGTCAGAGAACAGAAGATTCATCTGGTACCGACTTCAAAATGATGAAAATTGAGTACAGAAATAGTTGAGTTTTAGCCGAATTCGGAAAAAGGCACTATTAGATAGGAATAATTATTTAATACTTTTTAGTTCATATTATAAGGATGTTATTATTGTTTTACCTTGGAAGTCGGTTTTAATTTTTTGCTAAAAATAATAATACACTATGTAGACTTAATTTCCAGTATGTTGTGACAGTGGGCACTCTGGGCAAGGCTGGGCAGCGCTGCGGGTGACAGTTTGTAATTACGAGCCGTCCGGTTCCGACAAATTTTCTTGTGTCAAGATTTTGGGAAGTTGTTTTTATTTACGCGTATCTGTATTTATTTTTATTCATTTATTTATTGTTCAAAGCATGTAGGTATTACAACATTTTTACAAGAAAAAAATATGGACTATCCCATACAAAAACCTAAAAGGTATATACAAATCCGGTTTATTCTGTGCCTTTTTGCGTCAAAAATATTCCTGTGTTACTTCAATGTAATAATACATTTCTATAATAATATATATTTTGGTATAGGTACATACTTGTTAGGCATTTAACGCCCAAAACGTGTAATGTCGCATCTTCGAAATAAGTAAGCATTGCAAATTGTGCAAGCCTATGTTGATACGATAAGGATTTGTATGTCGCGACATTGTTTACGAAGTTTACGAAGTCATTAGGCTATCCTTTGGGTTTATCGTACTTTAATTTTATTTCATTCCAAAAATTATTGCGATTACGAATGCAAAAGTGTAAAAATAAAGATATCAAAAGAACCTCGTTTACCCTACTCAATATTTTTGAACCAACGTTAAAAAGTGCACCTAATTTAGCGCTAACCGCGTTCCGTACGTAATAAAAACATGAAATCTTAAAAAATGCTCACAGGCTCCTCATTCCCAGCCCGATACTTAAAATTATCCACTCTCTTGAACAATAACAGCTCTCAATTCGAATTAGGCTCGATGTAATAAAGGAAAATGAGATTTTTTACGAACGGCGAAGCGTTGTTTTTATTGTGTGCCTTCTAGTGATTAGGTAGCTCATCTCTGCGGGGATATTATAGCCTCATTCCCGAAACTTCGCGAATCATGAGGGTGAATCGATGTGCAGTTGGAGTTGTTTTTATACCAGTGAACGTGGAAGTACTAAATAGTCCAGTTACCTAAAACATTTTTTTCATTTGATTACTATCAAGTAGCTATCGAGTAATATTTCCGTGAGTAGCTTATGATAACACGCCCAACAATTTCCTCTGCGAAAATTCTCGAAAGTGGTAGCTAACAGAGATAGAAATGATTATGATTATTTTAATTTGATGATCCTAAAATATGGATTGTTTTAGTTGTACTTGTAGGACAATCCATACTAATATTATAAATGCGAAAGTGTGTCTGTCTGTCTGTCTGTTTGTCTGTTACCTCTTCACGCCCGAACCGCTGAACCAATTTGGCTGAAATTTGGTATGGAGATACTTTATTTACTTTATTTACATAGGATACTTTTTATCCCGGAAAAATGTACGGCTCCCGCGCGATAAACGAATTTTGGCGCAACGGAGTTGCGGGTATCATGTAGTATAAAATATTACTGTTAAATTTTACGTTAAATTATATAAATATCAACAGGACTTGCTAACTACGAACCCTAAAAAAAGATAACTAACCATGCTTTGAAAATAAGCAACATAACATACGAAAAAAACTGGCCAAGTGCGAGTTGGACTCGCCACTGAAGGGTTCCGCAGCAGCAATAAGGTTTCTTTCTATAAATTAAAAGGTTTTTGATTTATTTTTATATTTTAGTTGAGTTAATGAAAGTTAAATTAAGGTTTACCATTTATGACGTATAAAAAAACTACTTGATAGATCTCGTTCAAACCAATTTTCGTTGGTAGTTTTTTATAGTAATGTACATCATATATTTTTTTTAGAATTATCATGCCCCTACTTTAGAAGTTAGAGGAGGGGACACACATTTTACCACTTTGGAAGTATCTCTCTCGCTAACTAATCAGATTAGAAAAAATGATATTAGAAACCTCAATATGATTTTTGAAGACCTATCCATAGATATACGCGTAGGTTAGATGAAAAAAAATTTTTTTTGTTTCAGTTGTACCTATGTGGACCCCTAAAATTTTTAATAATTTTTCCATTTTTGTATCGAAATCTGAATGCGGTTCACATACTACATCTACTTACCAAGTTTCAATAGTATAGCTCTTATAGTTTCGGAGAAAAATGGCTGTGACATACGGACGGACAGACAGACAGACAGACAGACATGACGAATCTATAAGTGTTCCGTTTTTTGCCATTTTGGCTACGGAACCCTAAAAACTGGATTTTTAACATGCTAAAGTCTAAACAATAGCCAACAGTTTTATAATCTACACAATAAAAAAAGGTTTAGTTTCAAAATTTAATTCACTGCAATAAAATTTCCCTACGACATCAACCCCAGCCATTTCCCTACAGACCCATTGCGGGTTCGATTCCCGGCGATCGGCGTACATATTGTAATTGGTGTTGAGAGATTTATCGCCTGTTCACTCCCGAGTCCAGAGTCCGGAGTACAAAGTCTGCAATACTTTATCTAATCTTGAAGTTCATTATTCCCGCATTGACTTGTATAGTCTGCAGATAGCTATTTATAATTAATAGTTATTAAGACTGGAGATAATATTAATAGGGAGGTCTTCTGTGTCATCTTGTGTTGTTTGTACTATCAGAGGGATCGGTTTATAGTCAGAGAGCGGACCTACGTTATTTCGTCGGGTTATAAAAAATAACGATAGTGTAATCATATAATATAAGTTGTGATCTGCGGGCTATAAATAAATTTCATCAATTAATAACAAAATAATAATATGGTGTAAAAATATATATTTTTTGAGACTGAATTATACATATAGAGCACTATCAATTTTGATATTATTTATTACCTTTAATCTTATTATTATTTTTGTGTAATTATCTAGTTACAATACTGAAGTTTCCATAAAATGTATTAAAATGAATTTTTAACTTTAAAAATATTATTGTGTTTGTATTATATTTAAAGACTATTTAAAGACGCTTTGAAAATAAAACCCAACATAATAATTATAACAAAAACACGGTCAAACCCACACCTGTAAAGAAAATAAACCTTGCGAGGGTGGGGAAAGTTTTAAGTTATTCCGGAGTTACCCCCTGCCCGCCCTAGCAACTCCGCCCGCCCAAGGCGAACTTCCTAAGCCTGCGGCCGCTCGCCACATCAAAAATGCTTAAATAAATGCTATTAACATTGCTGTACTTATATTAATCTTCTGAGGAAACCGGAGACGGAAAATATGAAGTTTAACATTTTTAGATTAGTACTTGTAAGATTTAGTTGTAGCTGCAGTTTTCATCATAAAATAGACTAGTCAGTATAAAATATAAGTTCAACATGACCTAACTTAATGTCTTTTTTATAGTTACACAATGTAAACAAAAAAATCTTTGTACACTAAAATGTATATTAACATGAGAGAATTTGAGTCATAGGCGGACCCACGTAATTTGGTTGCGTTTTGTCAAACCCAGCCACAGATCACGACTAATATTGAATTGACATATTCTGACCAAGTGACGTTGGTCCGTTAACTGTCTATGAATCAATTTCTTCTATGGTACAAAAAGGAAAGAAAGGTTCTTTCCTCATCCTCACACAATGCCTTAGATATTTTAAATCCATCTAGTACCTACATCGAGTCAAAGCAATCACATAATATTCACTCCTATGAACATTAAGGGCCGGGACACAAAAAACACGGCACGACGTCGTACGGCGTCGTACGGCGCGTCCCGGCTCTAACCTATAAAGCTCCGTAAGGCCCATATGGGCCGCGATAACAAAACATTTCCAGGAATTGGCGATCGACGGTTTAATTATAACTATATAAATTAAAATTTAAATTGTACATATATTGTTACAATAGCACATAATATTATACGTTATAACGTAAGATATATATTTTAAAGTATTATAACATTAATAATTTGACTGTAATTCTAGCAAAATTCAACTCAAAACAATATAGCATTGTTAGCTCCAATCAGTGGCACCTCGTAAGGGAAATGGCGGCGCCATATTGAAAGGTAACTTATAATTGGTGTCAGCCAGTTAGCGAGTAACAATGTGACAGACAGACACAACAAAAGCTAAACAAACCGACACTCTTCTAATGGCATTCAAAAAACATACGCTGTAACTGAAATATAATTTTGTTTGTGGTTGTTATATTTTATGGACAGAGTTTGGAAAATAGGAATGACATTCCTTTTTTAACACACAGTCACAAATATACTTACCTATTAAATGCAATAATTGAAAGTGTCGCTGGATAAAAATAATTTAAATTGGCATAGTATTCCGGTTGAAAAGTTGACTTTCTTGTGATCACATGCTTTTCGGAACTCAAAATATCCCCTTTTAAAATATTATCAAAATTACCTCAGCAGACAGATTTACAAACAAACAGACATCCTTTCGCGATTCTGCTATTAGTAGGGATATTAATGCTTCGATCGCAGATTCTTGGAAATCTTTTGTTATTCTATTGTTGTCGCGATCACCGGTGCTCTTATGGAGCTTGATGGGTTTAAATCAAAAACTTAAAAAATGCGAAGCGATAGTAACATAACAGCTACATAGCGTGTTTATGCCAAGCCTTAATTAACTTCACTTTTGTTATCATAAAGTATTAATATAATGAGCTTGTCCGTCCGTCTGTCGGGTCGTGCCCGCCCCGCACCGGCTCACATTAGCTGCAAATCCTTTTAAATGCATACATTATTTAGCTCACGTGGATTAGACGGCTGGCAGTTCACACCGTTGCGAGCATTCACAGTTTTCATCGGTTTAAAAAAAGTGTGAACAAATTAAATAAATAAATAATTAAGTAGTTTGAATATATCATGGACGTGTAAAAAGAGCTTCGGTATTAGGTACAAAGTAATCAAAATACATCATAATACATTACAACAGCATATTGTAAGGTAAAATAGAAAATGATTATTAATTTTAATTAGTTAACTTATAAATTAGTATATTTCGTTTCAATTAATTTTTTATATGAGCTTTAAGGCTGCCTCTACAAATGTTACTTAATGATAATATAAATAAATACAATAGCATAATATTAATTTGGTCAGAATTATTTATTTTACTTAGGTATGTATTATTAATGAATTAAAATTTAAACGACGCTCAAAAGTGTAAACTTTTACCTCAAAAAAATTTTCATTCAAAATAAACTAAAATGCAGACAAACATTTTGGTTCCAAAAAATTAACAATGATTTTATCTTAAAAAATCATATTGCTTTTTTTAGTAATTGCGTTACAGTTCTGTGTAACAGTCGGCCAAGTCATACGAGATGTAGACGCGACCCTCGTCTTGCTGCAGGCGTAATCCTCTTAATAGATTCAGTAACGGTATGACGGCGGCCGGCGTGACGGCGGTATGACGGTGTGACGCCCGATAACGTTGACAAGTCAAGTTACTTGTTGATTCCGTGTGAGGAGTTGATAATTTGATTTAAGTATTATCAGATAAACTGAATCATAGGCAAATAACAGACCTGCTTATTTTAGTCGGACTATGTTAAATCTGCTCGACAAATCACGACCAACATTGACCTGAGAATTGAGATAGTACTCCAGATTTATCAAAATTCGACTACCTAAATTACATACATATATACATAAAATTACATATTATAATACAAAGCATACAGTCGCAGCAATCTACAATAAAATGAAAGTTAAACTCTATTCTGATCACGTTACCAAATCCATTTATCTTTTAAACTCAAGTATAAGAGCTACCGCATACCTGAGACACGACTGTCTTAAGACAGACTATCGCATAATAAAATGCACTAGATGCGCACATTTGAGACAAGACGTCTAATAGACAAAGTTGTCTAATGCGCCCCGCGACAAGTCTAACGACTGTCGGCTTCCCTTCGAAGTGTATGTGAGCGCGCACATCTACGACAAAACTGTCTAGCCACAATAGACATAACTACCAGTAGTTCGACTCAGGGCTCGGAAACCTGGTTAATCTTCGCGATCCTGTTCGTTAGAAACGCCATACATTTCCAAAAGAGCGCTTTCATTTCGATACCCACTGTCCACACATAAACAAGTTATAGCATATTGGCTATTAGATGGTGCACTAGAAAGGGATAGAAGATATCACTCCACTAGTTACTTTCCCCGAGAAATTAACCAGGTAATTTCAGAAGCAATAACGCTCGCATCTCTATTTCGCTCTGAACGAGCACTTATCCGAAAACCTGGTTATATAGCGTTTTAACCTGGTTAAAATAGTACCGGTTCCGAGCTCTGGACTTCGACTGCAAAGAGACGGACAGGTTTCAATATATTGTGTCAAATTCGTCGAGTTTCACTAAGATTATGAAAGGAATGTGCCTCGCGCTGGCTGATATAATTTAATTTTAAATACTTATAGATTTAAAAATTAGATTCCGACAATTTTAATCACATGTGCCAAAACATAAACAATAATACGACCAAAAAGAGAAACACGTCCAGCGATCCAAGTACTATCTTTCCCGTTGAGTCTTTCCCGTTTATTTTTGAAGTTATTTTTATCCGAATGAGATCTTTTCTATCCATATCTATAAAATATTTCAGAACTGCTCGCAATAGACGCAAAATAATTTTATTAATATACAACTTGTTATTTCAAATACCTAAGTTGTTTAAAATATAAATTATTTCAAATTGACGTGTTTCACAACCCGTTTTTAACGTGTTTAACATGTTTAACATCCCAGAGAAATACAGTAATAGGAAACCCTAATGCCTGTATTATGTCATAGTTTTAAGTTCGTAGTGACAAGTTAACAACCGTAGCGATTTTCGTCATAAACATCAAATTTAAAAATTTCTAACTTCTAAGTCGGCATACTCTATAATAATTCTGTCAGTGTCCAGTGTCCACTCTGTCCGGGCGTTCTCTACTGTTTAATATTATACAATTGTATGCGTTGCGTCATCGTAGTCAAGACAGTTTTGACTTGGTGTGCGCCACATGATAGACACAACTGTTTTAATTGTGTCGTAAGACTGACTTGTCTATGTGAAACAAGACTGTCTAACTACAGTCGTGTCTCCGATGTGCGGTCGCACTAAGTTATGAAAAGCACAGTTCATAAGGCCTAGCTGTCTATTCATAGGAAAATAATAGAAGAAACTTAATATGAAGTTATTGGAAAAAGTTAGCACCGAGAGTACTTCGCTTGCACTCAATTGGATTCGAATTCAAAGAATCTTTTAAAAGCTCGTAGCGACGTAGCCGCGTAGCGCCGTAGCTACGTGTTCTACGAACTCCGTAGACTCGTTGCTACGGATTATATTATGTAACCCGTAGATTCTTAGCTACAGATTCTACGTAGCATGTAGTTGTTTTTATAATGTGGAAGCGTGGAAAATTTGATTTGATTTCTACATTTATACCGTAGAGCAGTCCCCAACCTTTTTTTCATGCGGGCCACAAACATGTTTTGGTCTTGGTGTCGCGGGCCGCAACAAAAAATTTTATATTTAAAAGTGGGAAAAATTTAACGACCGTCACGTAGGCTTTACGTTATTTTGCCGGTGGACGTGAATTTCAAAATGGTTTAACATCACACGGGCCGCAGATAAAGTCCCGGCGGGCCGTGGGTTGGGATTGCGGCCGTAGAATCCTGTGGAATAATTGCTACATAGCACGTAGCTACGTTTTATAATGCTTAGTAAAATTAAATTATCTTGATTTTAGATAAGTTACAAAATAAAAAGGCGTGTGACGTGTGAGAAGGAACTATATATAGTGCCTTTTTAGTTGCTATACTAATAATTATTACTTTATGCACCAGAAGATGTAGTAAAGTAAGTAGGCAGGTATATTATACTTTACCATTATAATACGTCAATGTGCCATAATGTTTGCGTTATAAATAAAGTGCATATTTTTGTATATTGGCATTTGAGCGACCTACAAAATAAAAATAAATTTCGATTCTAAAAAATATTACACAAGCACTTTGTGTTTGAAAAACGTACTCTAACTTTCGGTAATAAGATCGATAATGCGTTGAGGATATAAAACAACCCTTTTTGAATAATATATAAATAAATTAGCATTTAAAAGAATATGTTAAAACAGTAATAATTGATTTCGGTCGGAGGGGGAAATGTCACGATAATTGGAGAAAAGGAAAGTCGTGTCGGATTTAAATAAACAGGTTAATATTTTATTTTATATATGTAACTCGCTTTCGCCTTAGGTAATATGTAAAATTTGAAATCAAAAGTTTTAAACCCTTTAGTTAAGGTGGGGTGGATAAAAGTTGTTATATTAAAGTCGGCAAAATATGGTAAAAAGAGAATGCACAGAAAAATCCTTAGCAAAAATAAATAGGTAGTTAGGAATGATTATTATTGTTGTTCTTTATTGGATAATTTTGTAATTGTAATTTATAGATAATATGAAGTAAGGATAGTAAACAGAACCACCAGATAGTCCATTGAAATGTTACAATTTTAGGATCGAATATTGCATTTAGACGCAATTTTATTTTTGGAATATGTTAGGGGGGTCAATAGAAGCTAACCTCAAGTTTGTGGTGTCGCCACTCTTGTCCCCCGGCCGCCATCTTGAAAAAAAATGACAACACTATTTTCGTGATATCTCGGAAACTATAAGCTTTATAATTTTTTTTTACAATATAATTTATTGCAAATTATTTTGCCTACAGATATGTTCATATAATTTTTACCCTAAATTAAAAATTTAAAAAGTTATAAGCAAAAAAGTGATAACTTTTTTTAATAGTTTATCATCGCTCTTAAACTTTGTTTAATACATTTTTCAAAAAAATTACCTTCGACTAACCTTGTAAATGATCTTTAGAGAAAAAGATCCCCCAATCCGCCCCGATCTCACGAAATTAATTTTCTGCAGATGCACAGGAAACTGTGAAAGCAATGTGTGGCTGCAGAAAAGCAGGCCTAAAATGCTCTACAGTATACCTACTATTCTGTAATTGTAAAGCATTTCAGGCCTGCTTTTCTGCAGCTACAGTCCACAATATGCCTACTACACTACATAAATATATGCAAACTATATTATAGTATCCCTACTATACTAGTCTGCACATGCCTACTATACTATAAAGCATTTCAGGCCTGCTTTTCTGCAGCTACAGTCCACAATATGCCTACTACACTACATAAATATATGCAAACTATATTATAGTATCCCTACTATACCAGTCTGCACATGCCTACTATACTATAAAGCATTTCAGGCTGTTTTTCTGCAGCCACACATGGTTTCACAAGTTCCTTTGTATCTGCAAAAAATGAATTTCATCGGATCGGGGGATCTTTTTCTCAGAAGGTCATCTACAAGTTTGATCGAAGGTAATTTTTGAGTGATAATAAACCTTTTCAAAATTTTTTTCACTTTTTTGCTTATAACTTTTTAAATTTTCAATTTAGGGTAAAATGTTATATAAAAATATTTGTAGGCAAAATAATTTGCAAAAAATTATGTTGTTACAAATTTTTTGTAAGACGTATAGTTTTCGAGATATCACGAAAATAGTGTTGTCACCCCTTTTTTCAAGATGGCGGCCGGGGGACAAGAGTGGCGACCCCACAAACTTGAGGTTAAGCTTCTATTAACCCCCTAACGTATTCCAAAAATAAAATTGCGTCCTCTAATAAATGCAAAGCAAATGTAACATTTCAATGTACTAAAAGTAATCGAGCCCATTGGACAAAACAACAATCACTATAGAATTAAAAACACAAAGGAGTCAACGATCGATAAAATAAGAAAAATATGATCAGAAAGCAAATCCATATAAACGTCGACAGTCGCTTATAAGCCAACTTTATTTATCTCCTAAAGTACTTGTTAATACTTGGCCGGACTCCCGACTCGACTGGTCGGTCGACCGGTCGACCGATCGATCGTCCGACCCATCGTGTTACGAGAACGACAATTTTATTATGATCTTTACGGTGCGTTTACACTCTGAGAATATTGAGTTGGCTCTCACTTCGACGAGAACATTTTTTTGTCTATTTCATTACCACTACCTTATTTCTATACAATATTATAAAGTACTAGATGATGCCCGCAACTCCGTTGCGCCAAAATTAGTTTATCGCGCACGAACCGTACATTTTTGCGGAATGAAAAGTATCCCATGTCCTTATCCTTATGAAAAATATCCTATGTCCTTTCCCGGAACTCAAGGTATTTCCATGCCAAATTTCAGCAAAATCGGTTCAGCGGTTTGGGCGTGAAGAGGTAACAGACAGACAGACAGACACAATTTCGCATTTATAATATTAGTTAAGTATGGATAATATTATTAGTATGGATTTAAGGCTTTATTTTATTCATTTCGAGTGTAAACAAAACTTTTGCTACCATATTTTATTTTTTTAACGTCGCGTAGTGCGTACGTAGTTTTAAGTGAATATTTATTTAGATATAATGGTTTTCGACGAATGGCTCCTTGTATATTTGTCGAGTAGATGTTTTGCGACTAATTCTTCGACCGATCGGGGGTGGGGCAGGGAGTTTGGGAGGTGGGGGGGTCGACTAAACTTGTTTACACAACTTCAAGTATTAAATCACTTTAGTTCGTGTCTATGATTTTGTTTTATATTCATTAGCAGTAGGTTTAGCTTCAATTTATGAATATGCAGGTAGCTGCTATGTATGTAAAGCAAGATTTATCTTAACTGTGGATTTATAGTTACGAATTCACATGACTGTTGATTAACTTTTAAGTTATAACTTATAACAAAGTTATATAAAATTAAAACTAATAAAAATACTTTCGTTGTAAAGTACATAACCATTTCTTATAGGTAAGAAGTAAATAAATATCATGTATAATTATTATCAAACTAAGTAGTTAAGTACTGCATTGAATGATTTCTCATCGTTAAAAATATGAACATGGTTATTACAACAAATATGGTTTCCATTTAAAAAGTGCTAGTTTTTGATAATAAATAATGTAGTTATCAAGTAAAGAAACCAAACTATTCAGCAATGTAAACAGAACTCTGATACTGATGTTGTTACGGAATCAAGTTATGCAAGTAAAGTTAAATTTGTTTTCAAAGCAATTTAGTTGCCGCCGTTTAACTGACATTAATGTTAATAAAAAGTAAAACTAGGACGGCGGAGTTAAAGTATAAACCGCGTTACAAGTTACTATGGAAACTTTTAATTTGATCTCGCGGCCGCCGATAACAATGCAGCGAGCGGCGGGGGGCGCGCCAATCTTTCTCACGTTGCAGTCCAAACTCGTACTCCTCTGTAAGAGCATCTCGCGGAAAGTTGGCCAAGATCGCGGCACAGCTCCACTCGCCGCCCGCTCCGCTCAGCGCTCCGCTCCCCGCCCCGCCCGCCGCGCCCGCCCCCGCCCCGCGCCCGCCCGCACGCCGCCGCCGCGCTCCCTCCAAACAAACGGACAAGTTTTAATGTTTCGCTCACAAAGTGTATGATTAAACGCGGAGAGCGGCGAGGAGAGACGGCCGTAAGTTATTGATTTTCCCCGAGCGAGCCCCGCCGCCACACTCGCGGCCGGAGCCCGCCCGCGACTACTTACACTCCACAACTAGTAGAAAGTGACTACAAAGTGCCAGAGACGATCGACATCGACCCGAAACAACTTTTTGGTCTCTCGGAAAAAGTTTGAACACTATAAAGTGAGCGTGAGCAAGTTTTTCGGAGCGTTTTTTTGCGAAAGTTGGGCTGGAGTGCGCAGTGGCGCCGCGCGCACCGACTTCACGCCGTTCCGAGCGAAGTTAACTCTAAGTTCCGCCATTTTGGAACATGCTCCCAACCCACTTGTTTTGTAAAGAAACTTTTTATTAATTCCTGTGGGCCGCGGCGAGTCAGCGAGATGCTCGGTGGTCATCTCGGGCGACATGGTGCGGCCTTGTGAGCAGGGCCGGGCCGGGACAGCGTTGTGACAGTTCGTGGCGCCGGTCGAGTGTGTTTTGAAGAATCGGCGTGTTGTTTTTAAGTGAGGCTCGCGTTTTCCGGGATGTTTGTGATGTGTTTCCCGCGGCGGCGGCGAGGAGCGCCCCCGGCCTGACCCGCCGACCCGCCGACGTCAGGTGACACCGACTTTACTCACTTTCGATAGTTTTTGTGTACTTTCAAACTTGCGGTTAAACTTTTAGTGGATCGTCGGCCGCCCGTGCGAGTGATGTGTGACCCGAGCGCAAACTTTTCGAGACGAACTCGTCGCCCCTAGTTTTCGCTCGGGATCATTTTAATGAGAAAATTTTACGACGAACCGTCAATCGGAGGAGAAGATTAATTGATTAATTATTCAGGAGGCCGACGTAAGCGTCTATTTATATTCGCGACGAGCGCGAAAGTCGAGCGATATCCGCCGACTGTAGTTACAAATCACATTACAAGATGCAGCCTCGTCTCGAGATCGATATAAATTACATAATTCCGTTTGTTTTGATGGCGGGGCTCGTCGGAATCGCATAATTGAATGTCGAATGGGATTTCGATCGGCTCGGGGACGAATAAATATTTCATAATGTTATGAGGCGATATCGAGGATCGCTTTATGAGCGACGTTATTAGGGAGTCGTTTCGGCCGCGGCCGGTCTGGCTCTATTGTAGGAGGAAAATCTCTCAGCGGGAGAGCGCCCCCGGGCCCCGGCACGCACCTCCCCCCCCCCCGCGCCCGCCAGACGATAATTAACTCCAATCCGACCACTCAAAGTACAAACTCCTATAACAGCCAAGAAAGCTATGAAACTTTGTTAAATAACTTTTCAGATAACTTGAACTCGGCATGTTTGCGTAAAGTAGTAAGCGGAAGTCGGCGGCGGGCGAGAGTGGCCCGTTTTCCGTGGTAGGTAGGGATCGTTTTCCCGCGGCGCCGGTCGAGAAGTTAGTGTACTTTGTCGAGTCGAAACTTCTGGACTTCACGAAGCAAAACGCGAACTTTTGTAGAACATTTCAGTGTAGTTAGTACAATGTTATAATGGAAATAAGCACTTCAAAATGGCGTTATTTGTTACTATGTTAAATAGCTTTGCATACTAATCGTGGAGTTAAGGAAATTATTCAATCTTTTTAAAACTTGGGCTACTTTTTTGTTACAAATTAGTTTATTTTGTTTGTGTTTTATTGAGGACTTTAACTCATCCTAGATCTTTACTAGTACTTATCGAAGTATTATCGAAATTATTAATATCACTTTTAGGTATTTAGTAAAAAGTTTTATCGTAATAGACACTTTAAATATCGAATCGAATAGAACAACATTTCAATATCAGTCCTGAATCCTGAAATTGATCACAACGTATTTGATTACGTAAACTCTTCACTAAGGTAAAGTATGTTTTGTCTAGTCATTTTAACGAACAAATAGCAAACATTTCGATAATGAATGCAAAACGTTAAAATAATGTCGTAGCAATTTAATAATGTATGTTACGTTCCAGCGCAGAATTCACAATTTACTGGCCTTTTATTTGAATATTGTAACAGAACGAGTCCGTTGGTCCTACGCGGAGTTTTTTATCAACCAAATTCGAGCTCTACGCCGTTTCCATAAAGTTTAAATTGCTTCATCGTGATCCAGTCTCGAGACGTAGCTCCTCCACAATGGCCCATTTCTTTTTACTTTCTTCGAACAATAAATGGCCCTCAGGGACGCTGCTTTTTAGGCTACCAACACACGGAGCGAAAACATAAAGCTTCATTGTGATTATGAATACCATTCTTTTGTATTCGATACGAAGCCATAAATGAAGTGGGTAAGTAACGATTTGAAAATTGTTATATTATGCATAAATGGACCGGAAAATCGATTTGAAATAAAAAAAACGTGTGGCACTCGGGGACTGCCGCGGTAAAGCTATTGCATAGCATCTTTTATCAACTTTTTGCAATTACAATTCGCATACATCTAGTCACGCCGTGCCGAAGTCTGGCAACGCCGTACCGACCGGCACAGCGGTCGGAGTGGGTTTCGGTCACCGCGCTTTAAGCTCGCGATAAATGCTATGCAATAGCTTTAAAATGTTCCATGTACCAGATAACTTTGTATATTAGCATTGTAGCTAGAAAAAGTAGGTAACTTACAAAGTTATACGTGGGAGAGCCATGCTTCGGCACGAATGGGCCGGATCGACCGGAGAAATACTACGTTCTCACAGAAAACCGGCGTGAAACAGCGCTTGCGCTGTGTTTCGCCGAGTGAGTGAGTTTACCGAAGGCCCAATCCCCTACCCTATTCCCTTCCCTTCCCTCCCCTATTCCCTTCCCTTCCCATCCCTACCCTCCCCTATTACCCTGTTCCCTCTTAAAAGGCCGGCAACGCACCTGCAGCTCTTCTGATGCTGCGAGTGTCCATGGGCGACGGAAGTTGCTTTCCATCAGGTGACCCGTTTGCTCGTTTGCCCCCCTTATTTTATAAAAAAAAAGTTAGTCCAAATTATAAGAGGAAAAGTGAGTAATTTCTCTCAAGTAAAATTTTACTTACCCAGTTCATCCTCATGTCATAAATCAACATTGTCCTACCCGGCTTCGTTTACAATTCGAGTACTCATTCCGTCCTCATACGAGTACGGATGTAAATTGTAAAGTGCACGAATGATGCCGAAATTGTATTATTTCATCGTCACAGGTGCATTCATTTTAATTTGAACTAAATTGAAAGTGGATTAAATTAATACTGTATTTGTTTATTGTGCTAACGGGATATTATTATTGGTAGCATTATAGCCGAATACTTTAGTGTTGTTTACATTTAAATGAAAATAGATTAAAAAAGAGAAAACTGCGCTAAAGCCCTTTTTATTGCAATTTTAAAAAAAATTCTAATTTTCTATGACGTACCCAATGGAATTTATAATACAACAATATTAAAAATTCATACCACTATGATATTTGAGTGCGCATGCGTAAAAACATAGTAACAAAGGGTCGTAAAAATCTAAAGTGCGTTGACTTGTGCATGCAAATATTATATTATGAATATTCACATGCATGCGCAATATGCATATTGAAAGTCCATGCATGTGTTTATGCATGCTAAGTCGTTTCACAAGAACTTAAACAAATATTGCACAACTTTAAAAGAAAAACTCCATCTAACTTATCCATTCGACAAACTCTTACTTCACTAAAGTTGAATGCGTTCAAATATGAACTTTATTGTATAAGTTGAAGTTCGATTATCGTTTGAACATATTAGAATATCTGGAGTATAATTGAGTTCTAACATTTAATACTCCAATTCTTCTATTTTGACACTATATATAAATGCAGCTTCGTTTTTTGTTCAATACAGTCCAATGAAATTACACGAGTCCTGATTGGTTAAAATTTCAAAGGTCAGCCGATTAAACATTGTTGGACCAAAATAATATTTCGCTGTTTTATTGAAAACTATGATGCCAGCAACTCCGTTGCACCAACATTCGTTAATTGCGCCGGAACCGTGCATTTTTCCGGGATAAAAATCCTATGTCCTTTCCCGGAACTCAAAGTAACTATTTCCATACCTTTCAGCAAAATCGGGTCAGCGGTTCGGGCGTGAAGAGGTAACAGACAGACAGACAGACACACTTTCGCATTTATAATGATATTAAGTATAGTACAGTTAGACTGGAACAAGGACAGAAGCTACATTAATACTGTATTAAAATGGATGAATCAGAGTACCGTTGTATGTAATCCGTACTGCGCAGCAGTGGCAATAAAATAAAACGACAATGACATGAGATTAGCTCCATAATAGTTTTAAGATCTATATTCTATTTGATACTTTACCTTTTCAACTAAAATCATATTGTAAAAAAACATACCTAATTTCATCTGTCTCCATCTTAATATACAGGGTGTAACAAAATTAAGAGATAATACTTTAGGGTGTATACGTGTTCCTTGTAAAGAGTTCACTGTGAAAGTAGCAGCGCTGAAATACCAATTTTTTCACTTTTGTATGGGCAAGGGCCCGAGCGTTACGAGTTTACCCATACAAAAGTATAAAAAAATTTAGTCTTTCAGCGCTGCTACTTTCACAGTGAACTCTCTCTCTCTCTTTTGTGATAATGATAGTTGTTGATTGTAGTAAGATTTGTTGTTGCCAACTCTCCCAAAACAGTTGGACCGATTTTGATGAAATTTCGTGTTCGCGGTCGCTTGCCGCGTTGGGGTCAATTGATCGCAACGCGACGCGTAGACGCATTTCTAAATTTGTACCGAATTGACAGAATAAAATTGCGTGAGATGACTTGCAAATCTGTCAAATTCTACTTAAATGCATACTAATTTCGAAATGCATCTGCGCGTCGCATTGCGGTCTGAATTAACCCTTAATCGGAAGTCGGAATACCTTAAGGCTGCCCACAGACACACGTTTTCCGTATGCGATTTCCTAATGTGGAATTTCGATTTGGAATCCCGTGAGCCGTTGCCATGCATTCGGATATCCGTGTCCGGAAAACGAATACGCAAAACACACTCGGAAATCGGACATGGAAAACGTGCGTTTGCGGCCAGCCTTAAGCAGTGTGTGTAAACTGAAATAAATATAGTCAAGTGTCCACGCTGTGCCAACTCGTTTCACGAAGTTTGCGCTACTTTTATCGCACTGCTCCATAAAACTACGATTCATTACAAAACACTGCCTTCATAGCTTTACTTATTTACGGGAAACTTTAATAAATTCTTCACGTGATTCAACTTTTATAGTACCAGTGTTTTTACGATATTTTTACACTTTCAAAACGGCTGCTATTATTGTTTATTATATATAAGCAAGTTTGTGAGTTTGCTTCATACTTTTTTAATGGTTTTTGATCAGGCGTGACAGTGGTTTAGGTTTAAACATAGGCTACTTTTTGTCCCCAAGGACCATTGCCCCAATAATAATGGGGACTTGGTTTCATGGTATTTATCCAAATTTAATATTGTAGTGAAAGTGTGTCTGTCTGTCTGTTGCCTCTTCACGCCTCAACCACTGAAACGATTTTTCTGAAATTTGGTATGGAGATACTATGTCCGGGGAAAGGACATAGGATATTTTTTATATCGGAAATGTTGGCGTAACAGAATAATATCTTATAAGCAGTTCGAATTCATAATTCTTCAAAAATAGACATTGTAACTCATCAGAATGTAAAGAGTTGATACAGTCTCAGTGGCGCTGACCTCTCACGGTCTTAGCTGTCTAATTAATCCTTTCTTATGAACCCCCCTCCCCATTTTCCTGCCTCCAGGACAGGAGGGCCATGGGTTGCGTGAAATACGGACATTGATGTATAAAGTGTTGATTGTTTTTTTATAAAATTACTAGCTGTCCCGGCAAACGTTGCTTTGCCATAATATATTTGCCATATTATTTTATTAAAGTGACTAAATAAGTATATCACCATGGCAACGTCGATCGCTATCCCGTCGCACAAACAATGGTCGCCGTCAGTCTCAGGTTGTAATAATTTACTATTATTTATTCAACAAATGCACTTATCAATATATAAAGTACCCAGTAGCCGATTCTCAGACCTACTGAATATGCATATAAAATTTGGTAAAAATCAGTAAAGCCGTTTCGGAGGAGTTCGTGGACTAACATTGTGACACGAGAATTTTATATATAAGATAATATGATAATGTGACCTTCACGATGAATTTTAATTTAAGTAAAATAGTAATTCAAACTAAAAGAAAATCTTCTTGCACTTTTTTCGGTAAAATCCAAATTATACATTGTATGACAGATTTAAATGTGTTAGTTTCACATCAATTTAAAAGTAAGACAATATTACATTTCATTTGATAACCATATATTATTATTAAACAAGGTGAAAAAACGTAGTGATAATATTATGTACTTTAGGGTGTGTATATGTAATAAGATATATAGAGTTCACTGTGAAAGTAGCAGTGCTGAAAGACCAAAAACTTTTTGCGAATTGTATGGGAAAACGCTCTAGCGCTGTGGTTCCCAAACTGTGCGCCGCGGCGCCCTGGTGTGCCGCGTAAAGGGAAGAGGGGCGCCGCCGTGAGTCGATGATCCATCACTATCCATAATAACTCAATCTTATATATAAAATTCTCGTGTCACAATGTTCGTTCCCGTACTCCTCCGAAACGGCTTGACCGATTCTCATGAACGTCATATCTTGCCGTTCTCCGAAACTTCCATAGCGTGATGCAGGATTGTTAGGCGAATTGTGGGTACCGCCACAGCTGCTTTGGAGAGCTAAGGCTGCTTTGAAGAGCTAGGGCTGCTTAGGAGAGCTAAGGCTGCTTCGGAGAGCTAAGGCTGCTTTGGCTTTCTACTAGGGATACTCTAAGACCTACGTGCTTAGGGTACGCACGGCATTTGCCTATACTCTATACTCTAGCGTCTTGAATTTTCCATTGAAAAGTAAAAAAGTAATAATTACACTGGACTCTGCACTGGACGCACTCGACTATACAGTGGACCCACACAAATGTTTATCACTTAGTTTTGTTGCACCCTGTACACTACATAAACGTTCTACGTTGAATTAGACCTTATTATTTACTTTTTAACATCAAAAGCTAAAAGTGAAGACTGTAATATACAATTACAAACAACAATGAAGTGAAGTAGCCAACAGTATTCGGCAGGTCGGAATAATCAGACGAGCCGCCAGCGAGGTATGTTTGTTCACAAATATGTAGCGAGTGGTCACCGCTACAGTATCGGATAATGTGCTTCAGCTTGTATTGTGTTTTGGGGTTCCGTATATAAAGGGTTAAAATGGGAGTACACAATCCCTTTTTTCACCATTACTAAAAGGGTTTTGTAAGGAACTTTGCTTGTGATTTCGACACGCACTTAGCCAGTTTCATTAATATTTTACCTTATTATAAATTTATAATTTTAGTTTTAAGTATTCTTACAGCTTAAAACGTTTGAATAAACAATAAACATTTAACATTTTATTGATCGTTTGTTAATTTTTTGAGCTAAAGCAAGAAAAAGTTTATAACAACTTTTTTAAATATTCCTCCTACTCCACCTCTGAAAAGTCCGGTTTTAAGTAATTTTAATGTTGTCGCCCTACGCCGGATAGAGTATATTGAGTACATTATTCGCCAGAGCATGAATTCACCGCTATTTGAACAATCATAATATTTTGAAATGATATATTTCATAGAGACTAACGTTTCAATACAACGAAAAACAAAATATTATAGTTTAGTAGGTGATTCGGAAAACATTGTTTTGTCATATTTGTGGTCTATTTATAAGGTCTGTGAATATGTTTAAAAGCTGGGCGACGAGTTTTCATTTCTTACATATTATGTCACGCTATTCTCAGCAATAGCTGCGATTCGCACACATTATACACATAAAATTTCAACAAAATCGGTCCAGCTGTTTTGGAGAATTTTGGCAACAAACCAGCGACACAAGAGTACATAAGTATGTAATTTGTTGAATATTAACAAGATAATAAAGTATAGTATGAATCAATTAATTCTCAAAATTAGCCTTCACTATTATAATTTTGTAGAACTACTACGCGTAGCTCCTCTACGCCGTAGATCATCTACGCCGTAGCTCGTAGCAGGTAGCTAGGAATTCATGAAAAATCGAATAACGAACTTAAGAACCTTGTGGGAAAAATATTCAATCGTATTAAACAAATAACTTCCTAGTAATTCTTGTTACATTGTAGAAAGTACTCAATCGCCTTTTCTAAGAAAAACTAATATTTTTTTCCTTTCATTTTCTTCTTCTTCGTCTTTTATTTTCTATAATTTTAGCATAATGCATAAAAGCATCTTCTATATAAATAAAAACATTTTTTTTAGTTGTTAGCCTAGCTAAAACGCGATAACGGTTGAACCAATTTGACAAATTTTAGTCTTGAACTATATCATGCGAAAGTCCAGGAAAGGTTTATATTAGTAAGGAAGTGATACTACATTCACCGGGTCATCTAGTTTGATCCGTACTAATATTATAAATTCGAAAGTATGTCTGTCTGTCTGTCTGTTACCTCTTCACGCCCAAACCACTGAACCGATTTTGCTGAAATTTGGCATGAGGATACTTTTAGTTCCGGGAGAGGACATAGGATACTTTTTGTCCCGGAAAAATGTACGGTTCCCGCGCGATAAACGAGTTTTGGCACAACGGAGTTGCGGGCGTCATCTAGTATTTTTAACCGACTTTCAAAAAGGAGGAGGTTATATGTTTGTCTGTATATTTTTATATTTTATCTTGTGGTCTACTTTATTCTCTTCTAACCTAAATATAAACTAATATAAGTTTTAACTATTGAATATGTTATTGAAATTGAGTTGGTGTATCGTTTGGATAACTATAATGGCCGTAACGAAGTTTCCAGTACTAACAAACTTCATAACCGAGGAATATTACCGATAAAGACTCGATTGTGAACCCTAATACCCTAACTTTAAGATACATTTTAGAGTACCGAATTTAGGGGCTAACTGAATTGGAATAGCGAATGTTTCAATGGATGGAGTCGACTATACGTGCCGGATAAGGTGACTTTCCTACAGTTCAAATAAAATTCCACTTTATAATATAGGTTATAGGTTTCATTTTCTATCGACATTAGTCTAGCGACCCATGCCGCTGTTTTGTATTGGCGTAGGGCAAAATGAAACCTATAGCTTACGTCATAAAGTGGCATTTAATTTGAATTTTTGTTCGTCCTCCGCGATGATCGGAACGGTACCTTTAGTTCTTATGAAATTATTACGACGTTTTACGTTATTTACGGTGATAGAGGGTCTATAATAATAGTGGGCATAACGTACTTTATTTTTCTTTTTTGCTTCATCTTATATAGGAATACTCTAAGGGCGGTAACACATTTGCGAAATTATTTACACCACGATTACGGTAAGCCGTCTCAATTCTGTACAATCGACGTAGGTTAGGCAATTAAAGGCATATATGGGTTCGTGATGACGATGGACAAAAAAAGGAACATTTTTCCATCATGGGCCAACATGGAGGCTACATTATACACCACGATTACGGTAAGCCGTCTCAATTCTGTACAATCGACGTAGGTTAGGCAATTAAAGGCAAATATGGGTTCGTGATGACGATGGACAAAAAAAGGAACATTTTTCCATCATGGGCCAACATGGAGGCTACATTATACACCACGATTACGGTAAGCCGTCTCAATTCTGTACAATCGACGTAGGTTAGGCAATTAAAGGCAAATACGGGTTCGTGATGCTGATGGACAAAAAAGGAGCATTTTTCCATCATGGGCCAACATGGAGGCTACATTATACACCACGATTACGGTAAGCCGTCTCAAATCTGTACAATTGACGTAGGTTAGGCAATTAAAGGCAAATATGGGTTCGTGATGATGATGGACAAAAAAAGGAACATTTTTCCATCATGGGCCAACATAGAGGCTACATTATATCCTTACTAATATTATAAATACGAAAGTGTGTCTGTCTGTTACCTTTTCACGCCCAAACTGCTGAACTGATTTGCTGAAATTTGGCATGGAACTTTGAGTCCCGGGAAAGGACATATAGGATACTTTTTGTCTCAGGAAAATGTACAGTTCCCGCGCGATAAACGAGTTTTCGCGCAACGGAGTTGCGTGCGTCATCTAGTAAAATATAGTCCTGTAGGAGCGCATAAGCAAAATTATACTTATATTTTTTATTCAACTAATAAACATTCAAAACAATAATAATTTCATAGATCTAGCTCCTAAATCTCAATAAAATATGGCAGCGTCTCCACGATCGAATCGCAAAAAGTTTCACTCCCGTAGATAAATTTTATGTTAAAACTTTTTCGAAGTTGAAATTCATTCCACGAATTAGATTTGCTTCAAACTTTTTTACTTCTATTAATATCTTTGGATTAGGAGATTATTATTACGCTTTAGAAGTTTAATTTTGTTTTTATTTAAATATAATCTGATGCAGCAAACGTTGTATTGCAATATACTACGTGAATTTTCAGACGTTGCTTCTGTCATGTCGATTTTTAGAAAAGCTTCGATTTAGAACTGTACGCTGTTAGGTACAAGTTTATTAATATTAAGATATGGCATTTTCAATTCCCAGACTTACAGACATAACCACATAAAATTTTAACACAATCGGTTTAGCCCTTTCGGATAATTTTATGTATAAACACACCATGCCGAAGTTCCGCGGCGAAGCTTTGGCATGATTCCGCTGTAATGTATTTTTTTAAATTACCGATGACACACCACGCCGAAATTACGTCGCGTTATATTTTATGCGTTTGACGTAATCATGCCAAACTTCGATCGCGGAACTTCGGCATGGTGTGCTTAGACACTTAGGCAACTAGAGATAAACTACTGTTAAATTACTGTTTCAATGTGTGTAGTCATATACTTATGAAAGAGTTGGTATGTAGTAAGTATTCAACCAATCAACCAGTACTCGTAATATTTCAGTTAATGTCACTTATTACCTAGATTTGTTGGTCAACTAATGATAACTAGCCGACCGCGCAAGACAACGCACTTCAAACGTTTTGACAACGCACAAACGTTTTGAATTTTGGAGGGGCGCGCCATGTTATCGTAGTTTATCTCTAACAATGCGACACGACCACTTTGTATACAATATCTAAAACCTAGAAACCTAAACGGTCTTACCACAAAAGATTAAACATCTGTTGAACAGTTGTTTTGAGACCATTTTGTACTGATTTTTTCTCTAATCAACTGGTTACGTTCGGTCTTACGTTACGGTCGTTACGGTCTTACTACATAATATTGTTTAACAAAGTTTTTGTTTTATATCCTACCTTTGAGAAAATCTACGAAAAAAACTTTTCTATTGATAGTAATAAAACTTGTGATAGGAATGTAGCATTTATTCTAAAAGTGATAAAAACGATTTTTCTACGGATCTTTATCAAAAGCATCCAGAAACCACATTTAATGACTTTGAAGTGAACTAGATGAAAATATTACTTACCAAAATTTCTTCCGAGGTCACTCGTTTTTGATCTCTATCACGTGCATGTAGAGTTGCGATTTCTTTGTTGAGAATATGTACTTCCGTCCGTTTGTCGGTAAGAAAATAAGAGATGTGTTTCGTTAATTTTACAGTTTTGTGTTTGGCAAGGCCGGAACTTAAGTGCTATTTAAGCTGAACTTTAAATATAATGTTGAAAATCGGTACTCTCGAATGTGACCTGAAAACTTGCACGATCTTGTTTTAGACGAATATTTTCAGCCAGTAATATGCTTTAATATTTAGTTTGATTTTATTTAAAGGCTATCCATAATAGTAGAGGATTTTTGGAACGGAAGCAATTAACTACGTAATGATCATTATTAACACTTAATGCCCTAAATAACTTAAAATAAATGCAGTGGCAGGGCAAGATCTAAATTTGATGTGGGCAAGATATATTATATTGTGCGATGCCCCCTAATGGATGACGCAAGTGAATAGATTTTTTGAGAGGGAAATTTTAAAATACTCAAACTTTTATTTTTAAACATTTTTGTTCATAAAAATTTGAGTATCACAACTCGTAAATCCTTAAATAATCTCGTGGTCCAACGGGCACGAGGCCCCTTGGACCGCGAGGCCGTAGGCGGTTGCCCACTTCGCCCACGCCTTACGCCGTCTCTGAGTAAAATGTATAATTACATACGTTTAGCAATTGCCGCACGTGATGAAACGAAAGTTCTAAATTCAGCATACAAAATAAAACAGCATTGCTTAAATTTTCTATCAACATAAATAAGGATTGTTGTTTGTTTTTGTCTTTGATTTCTTCTAAAAATGAAACTGATTTTGATCAAGTTTTTTTATTCGAAACTTAACTTAATTCAGAGCGTTTCTTTGCTATAAAATCTGATACAATAAAATAAAAGACAAACAAATGACAGGTGAAATACAGCACGCAATGGCGAATTTTTTTTTTAAATCATATCTCTGTTGTTCCCAGGATGTCGAGGAAGTCACGGTACAGCATCCAACACCTGCTGCAGCTGCCGGCGCAGACACCTGCACCCTCAGCCAAGGTACGTACACCCATACAGCGCGATATTTGCTATATTGGTCTAGAGCAGTGTTTCCCTACCTTTTTCAGCCACGGACCTCTAGGAAGTTAAGCAATCACGGACCCCAAACAGCAAAAAATATCGGAATACGTATGGTCCAGAGATGACACCGCGGACTCCCATACAAATACTCGCGGACCATCATTGGTCCACGCACCACAGGTTGGGAAACACTGGTCTAGAACAGAGGTTCCAAACTTCAAAATTTAGGTGTAGGTGAACCCCCTTGGAGCACCCCCACTACAATACTAGTGTGATGAAAATTCTGCAATATAATCTATGACGACACTTCTGAGATTTTACGCCCGTGCGTGTTAAATTACATTGTTTTGCTACTTTAAGTTATCTAGAAACCACGCTAAGGCTTGATTTGGCCGCTACACTGCAAGATCGTAAGTAACAATTACTGCGCTGCTATTTAAATAAAACAATTTATTTAAATAACAGCTGTCATTTGCATATAAAATTTTCTTGTGATCCCGCGGTGTAGGGCGCCAAACCACGCGTTTGGGCGGACGCGTATAAATCCAGCCTTACGCGTGGGTATGGGGCTTAATGTGAAGTTGGTCTACTCTATATTATTTATACTGGAGGTTGTGTAATATTAATAGCAGTAATATGAGATTCCGCGAATCGGTTCTTTTGACGAGATGAAATACTCGTGCACTGCTCCAAGTAATATTCGTTATTAGGTCATATTTTATTAGATTTCTAGAACGTTATTGATGCTTATAACTAGAAAATAAATTATTCAACGTTTTCTTATTTCATAAGGTATAATATATCTGCTTGGGTATGATTTCCTTGAAGGTATAATGCGTTTGAATTTGAATGAAACAGTAGATTTTTTGGAAAAAGTTAACTGAGTAAGAACATTTTAGTACTTTTTTGTGGTGAAATAGCATTACTACGATAACTCCATGACTTTGTTACTTAAAATTAAATTGTATCTATTGTTACCGACTTTTGTATCAACAGTATGCAATAATATATAACCTGTTATATAAAGAATATATTATAATGACCTTAGACCTATTTCTACTTAGTTAATAGAATCAGGCGTTACTTTGCGGAAATCCATAGCTTAAAATTTAGTTTGTTATTATTTTTAGCAATATTCCGCGAAAAAAAAAACTTCCACCTTTAAGTAAATGAGTGAGTGCATGCTGACTTGACGGACGTTGTTCGTAGAGTCCACATCCTGAGGATGCTCCGGTGTTGGAGCGAAACGCGCGTCGAGGTTTTCAACCTGCATGGTGGTGAGGGGCCTTGCACGGATTTGCCAACATTATTGCTTGTGTGGTGGTGGTGTTTGCAAGTTCTTGCATGCGAGTGTACGCATAGGCAGTGTGGGAGGAGGGAGGTGCTGTACGCATGCCTATGCGTGCACTCACTCATTTACTTAAAGGTGGAAGTTTTTTTTTTCGCGGAATATTGCTAAAAATAATAACAAACTAAATTTTAAGCTATTTCTACTTCACAAACTTAACTTACGCCTTGAACTGTCAATAGCGTCGCAGTTTGACCTTACGTAGAAGTTACCCAACAAACTTTCACTTGAACCAAACTAAACCTACGAAAGTTGAAACCTTAAAGTTAACTTCCAACTTCGAAACTCACCCATACAACCTTACATAGGGAGGAACCCGTCGTCGTCGTCGTCGTTGCGTTGTTGCGTCGGTCGCTAGGTGGGGCACGTGAGTTCGTAACAGTTCCAGGCTTTTCACACAGATGGCGCTTTCTTGGAAAATGCATTATGACGTTAAAAAAACCGGCCAAGTACGTGTAGGCCACGCGTAATATAGGGTTCCGTAGTACCGCTAGTTTTTTAAATCTTTTGTATGGTTAATGAATGTACATTTATAACGTATTTTACACTACTAACAACATCATCTTAGTTACTTTCAAAGGAATTTGAACGAAAAGTTCCTTTATACTTCGCCAAATACATTTTTTTTAGTTGATCGACTATTACTCAATAACATATGAAGTCTTCTTAGCCGTGATAGTTTTCCTTTTAAATTCACTATATTTCCTACTCCCATTAATTTTTTCACATTTCCAGAAGCAACCGTTTAGCTGGTAGAAGGGGGAAAAACTGGACTCTAACGATTTTTTCCACTTTAAAACTTAATTTTTCACAAACGGATCCCTAAATAGGAAAATGATCTATTAATACTCATAATATTTTTAAAAAAACCTATCCAACGACACCCCACACGATGGGGTGAACGCGAAAAAAATTATTTATCCCCACTTGATGTGTAGGGAAGGTACCATAAAAAAAAAGTACCATTTTGTCATCATAATTAATATGCGTATTCATGCCAAATTACAGCTTTGTAGGTCCTATATTCCCTGAGCAAAACCGCAGACAGGCAGACAGACGGACAGAGACGGACGGACAGACCGAAACTATAAGGGTTCCTTGTTGACTACATAACCCTAAAAATAGGCTCGAATAAGTTTTTAGATCAGAAGATACACATTAAAATTAATTGTTGAAGTAGTTAACTGCCATTAAAATCTACAACATAAGTTAATAAGTAATCTCAATATGAAAACACATTTTCCACCTGAAAAAATCTCATTCGTGCCTATCTTCACAAAATGTCCTATGATGAAACTGAAAATTTCATGGTATAATGGAATTCTAATACTTCAATTATAATATACAACCACATAGCTACAAATATACAATAACTAATCACACCTCAATAATAATTGCACATAATACTCACAAACCCACAAACTCTTGTCTACTCTTCCACATCTATATTGTGTAATTTTAAAAATTAAGATAAAATAAGATAAATATTTAATTGCGTTGTATAGTATAGGCAAATCTTATATATGAAATTCTCGTGTCACAATGTTAGTCCACGAACTCCTCCGAAACGGCGTTACTGATTTTTACCAAATTTTATATGCATATTCAGTAGGTCCGAGAATCGGCTACTGGGTACTTTATATATTGATAAGTGTATTTGTTGAGTAAATAATAGTAAATTATTACAACTCGAGACTTAGGGCGACCATTGTTTGTGCGACGGGATAGCGATAGACGTTGCTATGGTAACATACTTATTTAGTCACTTCAAAAAAGTAATATGGGCGAAATAGGTACTTTATATTATGTCAAAGCAACGTTTGCTGGGACAGCTAGTAGATAGATAAAATCATAATTATTATACTGAGTCAAATTCTGTGCCATATAGAATACATAAGTTTATAATACAATAACAAATTGTAAAATTAATTAAGGAACTATGCTAATAACTAATAAGTATTGTATAAAAATTGTATATGTTCTGTACTTTAGGGGAAAAGAGACTGCTAGCCCTAACCACAGGTTTTCTAACCTATATAGGGTAGCAGGCGCTTCACCTCACTTTATTTCTATGTAGACGTGTCTAATACATTTTATTTTATTTTTATTTTTAATAATATTCAAATAAAACCGCTTTCAATCGTACAAAAATAAAAATAAAATATCTTTATAAACATTGAGATGTATATAAATAAAAATATTTTTTTCATTTTGATAATTTACTCGTAGTTGGTTACTCTTACCTAAACTAGTCTAGTCTTAGTTAAACTAACTTAAGAGTCTTACTAATTTTAGTCTCGAAATGTTAGTGGAAGTCTAGGAATGGGTTTTTACTAGAAGGGATGTGATATACGAAGTTTACCAGGTCATCTAGTTTTAATTATAAACAGAATAAACTATTATTACCAATTTTTTTACAATTTTTACTAAAACCTACATAATATGTAACCTAAACAAAAGTATAAAATTACCGATGACACACCATGCGGCATGCCAAAATTACGTCGCTTGTATGTATCACCGTAAGATTGTAAACACCGTGAGATTGTAATATGGCGAAGTGATGGATTGTAAACAAACAGTTTTCTGGTGATTTTAAATTAATTAATTCGTATTTAAAATAACTTCAATGCCAAATGGTATGAGATGTATAACATAAAATAAACTTTAGATATATTTAAAGTTCTGTTTGAATGTTCGGTTATTAAAATTAACCTAATTTATAATTCAAACATTTGAAAAAAAAATAGCAACAAAGTGTTGTGTAACTACAAAAGAGAATTTACATATTTATTAAAAAATAATTTAAGTACTTATATAATTCTAAAGAGTATCGTATGAAAGCTGAACAAATCTGAATAAGTGTTCTGTGTGATTAGACTCTAACAGTATAATTACAAAAAATACAAACTAAAATAAAAAATATACAAACATATACAAACTTAGAATATAAAATTATAAAAAGAAAAACTTCCCCATGTCGTCCCCATCTGGCAGAGTACCCAGCAAGCTGACAGCATTGCCACGTTGGATGGCAATTGCTATCCGCTGTGCCAGGTAGCTCCCGGCTCTGGGGTCTCGGGTGGCTTCAATAAGCCTCTTAGATATTTAATATAAATTATATTCAAACTATACTTTAAATATATCTAAATTTTATTCAATGTTACACATCAAATATTCAGGCAATTGTAGTTATTTTAAATACGAAATAATTAATTTAAAATCACCGGAAAACCGTTTGTTTACAATCCATCACTTCGCCATATTACAATCTTGCGGTGTTTACAATCTTACGATGACATATGCATTTGACATTGCTGACGTAACCATGCCGGATTTCCACCGCAGAACTTCGGCATGGTGTGTTTAGACAGCCTTTAGGATAAATATAATAATTTTTACTCTTACTACTGTGACTTGAATAAAAAATTTAATAATAATTTTAAGAGTCCCTTAAAAATAACTTTAGAAACTCGTAACTGCAATCAATACAGTTAGTTCTACCTCAGCGGAGCTCGCAAAGCATTCCCTTGCAACTATTTGTATCTGGGTATTTATTTGGCAAATCAACTATTTATTTGCCGGAGCCGGCTTTGATCGCTGACCTCCTACTCACTATTGACCTTCCCCGGAATGTTGCCTTTGGAATGTTGAGGATACGACTCTACATTTTC
Organism: Lysandra bellargus; assembly: GCA_905333045.1. Taxonomy (NCBI): domain Eukaryota; kingdom Metazoa; phylum Arthropoda; class Insecta; order Lepidoptera; family Lycaenidae; genus Lysandra; species Lysandra bellargus. The sequence continues at coordinate 10,306,247 of HG995334.1, forward strand.
TTTCAGAAATTGTTTCAGAATTATATTATGAACCTTTTTGTGTGAAAAATCATCTATTTATATCAGTTTTAAGATAGAATATCAGTATGTGAAAAAAGTTTAATTGGATTAACTGATGATATTTTATGTACGCATTGGAGCACTATCTAATTACGACAAATTATTTTAAAGATGAAATTTTATGTCTAGTTATGCTACTCATAACTATTATTTTTAAGCTTGAATATTTGGGACTCATTTGATATTCTAAAATATAAAGTATATGGTATTTAATATTTTCTTATTATCTTTTTATAAACTACTAGCTGTCCCGACAAACGTTGCTTTGCCATAATATATTTGCCATAAATTATTTTATTGAAGTAACTAAATAAGTATGTCACCATGGCAACGTCGATCGCTATCCCGTCGCACAAACAATGGTCGCCGTCAGTCTCAGGTTGTAATAATTTACTACTATTTATTCAATAAATACACTTATAAATATATTATAAAGTACCGAGTAGCCGATTCTCAAATCTACTGAATATGCATATAAAATTTGGTAAAAATCAGTAAAGCAGTTTCGGAGGAGTTCGTGGACTAACATTGTGACATGAGAATTTTATAAATAAGATAATGTTTAACTAATTTATTTTCATAAAACAACTTATTTTGGTTGCTACTATATTATTATTTTTTACTATATTTTACATTGAAATTACCAATTATTGTGAAGTATTCCTCCATTTTGATAGAAAATGACAAATTTTATACACCAGTAAAAAATATTACCTATTTAAATTTATAAAATATCAGCGTATCTACATTACGATCTACGTAACTTGTAAAAAGGGTTTCTTTTCACGGGCCGGCAGCGCTTTGTCTACATTACTACACCCTGTTAGAATTAATGTCTTTACAAGGGTAAATCTTTGCTTTGTGAGGAATTGATATGTTTTCCTTCCTTATATTTGATGGACTTTCGTAGTACTTTTGCTTGAATCACTTTGGTGAATCGAATTCGGAGATTTGGATTAATTGTGGGCGGAAATATGGACTTTGTATAAATGGGAACGTATTAATAAACTGACTAAAGAATTCAGAAACAAGAGAAGAGACTGTTGTATGTTTAGTCGTCGGATGATTTTATTTTGCGTCTAAGTGTTTTAAAGGCATAATAATAACGATTCAAAAAGTGAATTTTTATTTATTCACTAGATTCTAGAATTTTGCTATTTTACAACCTAAACCATACATATTTTCTACGCTATCTGTACTGTCCTGAGATGAAACTAAATAAATAAATAAAAACTGTCTATGAAATCAGCACAGCGGTAAGAGCATGAACAGGTAACACACAGATAACCATGTTTGTCTGCATACGCATTTATAAAATTAAAAAATCTTAGATAGCATACATATTGTTGCCATATGAGAAAAGGGACACGGCGTATAGCTAACGCAAATGCACGATATCCTGATATTTGCTTCACAATAAACTATATTTCAGCAATTACACTAAAATAAGAAAAGCTCAATAAATCCAGGGACTCGGGGTAAATCAGTGGTGGAGGGCATTTTTGGGCGGGGAAGTCCCGTTAATCCGAAGCGTTAAGTGATTAAGCGCGGCGGGGGCGGCCAGTCCTTTCACGCCGATTTGTTAAACAGCTGCCCACTGCTAGTGCTGGGACAGGATATATCGATTAATTGGTATTTTGTAGTAGAGGAGAGAGAAGCGAAAACTTTGTACTATGTCAGAAACTTATTCAGGTAGATGACGGAGCTAAGTTATTTAGGCGGTTTTTCTCGGATAGTATATTCAAAGATCGTCGAGCAATCAAAAAAGTTTTCTGATTTTCCAATATCTTCTCCAATCCAATATCTGATATTTCAATTATCTACTTATCATACCTATAATTCAGATAGTGTCTTATTCCTCAGCCAGTGTGTTATTGAATCATAATGGCAACATCATCCTGTTTATTTTAGGTTTTATTTAATAGTTTGTATTTTGCAATCATAAAATTAATTCACACGTAGTTGTAATGTAGCTTCACTCTGCATCCTCTATCGGTTGTATCACGGGGAGTGCTCTGAAGAGTTGTTCGGAATCATACCACCTGCAACTTTTCGCCATCGTCCCACGCGAAAAACATACCATCCTCATCACCTTGATGAGTGGCAGTCTTCCACAGTGCGTTTTTCGCGTAACTTTCTGCCGCGCACTGTAAAACTCTGGAACGAACTATCACCAGCAGTATTTTCGGACCTATACGACCTGCAAACCTTCAAGATAAGAGCGTCTCTTAAAAGGCCGGCAACGCACCTGCAGCTCTTCTGATGTTGCGAGTGTCCATGGGCGACGGTAGTTGCTTACCATCAGGTGACCCGTTTGCTCGTTTGCCCTCTTATTTAATAAAAAAAACACGTTTTATCAACGTCATATAGATGAAACTTCGTAAGTCAAAGGGGTACGAAGATTTTGGCCGACCTGCTTGTCCGCCATTTTTTTTTTTTTGAAATCGCGTTCACGAATAATTCTTTGAAAAATGGATAGCTAACATCAATACAAACAAAAAATAATCTTGGACAAAACCGCGCAGTGTCACATTTCGAACATATGAGCTGCCAAAGTTTTACCATTGGAAATAAATATTTAAGATATTGCAACTCTAAGGCATGGTTATTCCAAGTGGTTTCTCGTCTATGAAACAGTAACCACTCTGTAACACGCCGTCGCGTGCTGACAAAGTGCAATCTAGCTCAAACAATATTTTATCAACTACCTACCTAATGAGAAACTACTACTGCAAAGTCTCAGTTTTGACGATTCAGTGCTTTTCCGATATTTTTATTATAAAACAAAATGTACACTTCTACCTGTATAAGTTAACATACTTTATGTTGAGAAAATAAATATTATAAGTACTATGTATTATTAAATATATTTTCTAAATGTGACACTTTGCGCGGTTTTGTCCAAGATTATTTTTTGTTTTGTATTGATGTTAGCTATCCATTTTTAGGATTCCGTACTTAAAGGGTAAAAACGGGACCCTATTACTGAGACTTCAATGTCTGTCCGTCTGTCCGTCTGTCCGTTTGTCTCCAGGCTGTAACTCAAGAACCGCTATAGCCGGACTTCTGAAATTTTCACAGATTGTGTATTTCTGTTGCCGCTATAACAACAAACGCTAAAAACGCAATAAAATGAATATTTAAGGGGGGCTCCCATACAACAAACGAGATATTTTTCAGTTTTTTCGCTCGTAATTAATAATGGTAACAGCTACTCAGTTAAATTTTTCACAAAATCCTTAATTAAGTATATTTTAAATTTAATAATCAATAGTAAAATTTTAATTACGGAAATATTTAAAGGGAGCCTCCTTTAAATATTTCCGTAATTAAAATTTTACTATGCAAGAAACACAATTTTTTGCCTACTTTCGCTCTATGCCGGTACGCAACCCTTCGTGCGCGAGTCCAAATCGCACTTGGCCGATTATTCAAAGAATAATCTTGGAATAACCATGCCTTAGAGTTGCAATATCTTAAATATTTATTTCCAATGAATAAACCTTTTCAGCTCATATCATCGAAATGTGACACTTTACGCGGTTTTGTCCAATATTATTTTTTGTTTGTATTGATGTTAGCTATCCATTTTTAAAAGAATTATTCGTGAACGCGATTTCGAAAAAAAAACAATATAGCGGACAGTTGGTCGACCAGGCTCCATACAATAATCTTCATACCCCTTTATATTTAACTACTTTATAACTATGTAAAATCCAAACTTTTATATTCCTCACCTACGCCTTCCATACCTAATCGACACATTCCCTTCCCTAGTCCAAACAGGCAATATTTCTGAGACGTCGACACCTCGGCCGCGCGTGATGTACTGCCTGCTGGCTGAGTGCTGCCCCGATTGAAACATAACGACCTGTTTGTCACGACATTATAATATCGTAATTATTACGTTGTACTAATGGATATGGTGGTTATAATGATTACTATGTTTTTTGTCAATATTTTTAATCTGTGGACAGATGTGTTGCCAATATCCAATATCGTAAACGTAAATTGTTCTGTTATAAAACTTAGCAATAGTTTTCTGAGTTTCTATTATTTAAGTAACAGAGGTAGCAGACAAATATTTCTACCTCGCTTATACTTTTTAGATGATGCGAAACACCTCAATTAAGATGAAGAATTGATTTCTAAATAGTTGAATAAAATTGTAAGCAACACGTCAATGTTTGTCAATTTCAGCACTAAACATAATTAAGCTCATAATATTTTTTTACCACACCAGCCAAGAATAAAAAACATTGTATGATACTTATCTAACTCACGATTTTCAGCAATAAACCATAGAACTGCGATATAATTTATATTAACGATCGCTAAACGGACACTTGTATGCAGTGTAAAGACAATCGATTGTCCTATAAACAACGTGCGCTATAACTCAGGCGATCTTATGGCTCCCTGTAGAACACTTGGAGATAAGCGCACGTAAAATTTGCCGATCACGACATCCACCTGATTGCCTATTCTTTATCGGCAGACGATTTTTGTCAAATACTAACCCTACTAGCCTTTATGTGTGAAGAAAGGCAATAGAAAGCATTATCTTTAAATTGGGAACTAATCGTATTTTAAATAAAGGAAGTCTTTGAATGCTTTGCATGTGAAGTTAATATATCTAAAAGACTAACCCAGTTAAATCGAAATATTTACATTGAAAAGACTCCCTCTAACATCATGTTTATATTTTGTAAAGTTGAAGGAGTAGTTAAATAGAGATAAGTAAAGAGTCTATAAATAGAGATGTTATAATATAAGAAAATATGTATCTTACTTCTTACTCAATCCGTCCCGACTCTTTCTTTTTACATACTCAAAAATTATCCTATTGTTGTCTAAAAGTGTCTCCACTATATTGTTTACACTTTACATTTATATACAACAATTTACAAAGTGCAAATCCCTTTAAGATGACTTCCCAGAGGGGTCGGCTTCAAAAAGTCGTTAGGACGGGCTTGCGGCCTCCTGGCTTGCGGGCGGCTGCATTCCTCAAGACAACGTCCCAACTCCGTTATATATTACGTTTGTTAACATTCATTAGTAGCCGATGACTCTTTGATTCTGTTAGTATAACTAGTTTTATGTTGCTTCTCAGTTGTAGACTGTAGTAAGTAGTAAATGCAAGTGTCTGTAAATAAAAATTAGGTAATTCGGTTATGTTGTTTCATTAATTTCGAATATAGGAGCTAATAGCAGCAGTCTGAAGATTTCAAAACATAGATATTATTTTGACAAAAATTCATCTCGAATAGTTTTCCCATTCATCCTGCTGTAACTTTTACGTTATTATCTGACCTATTAAGATGAGTGTGTATCTTGAAGATAACGGTAATTTTGTGGCAAATTATAAGTACGCATTCACAGTACATACGGAATTAAAAGCTACATTTTGCATGTTATACCCAAGTTGTCTTTTCGTACGCGCAATGCTTAAAACTGTATGTAAATACGTTTAAAATGTGCGTATAACTTGAGGCACGTATTTCTCATCACAATGCTCACAACATAAGGCATTTAGCAACACATAAGATATTCCGCGTCTTGAGACTGATCCCGCGCTGATCCAGCATTAAGTATTCATCTCCGGCGTTATTAAAACCACCTGTAAAGCCCTGCATATTGTGTGTACACATTATGACTTGTTTCGTCCCTTCCGCCCTTATGAAGGACGCAGAGTAAGAAAGGAAGATGTGAAGAAAAGTGCCAGTTCGAGAACTGAGCGTTGAAAAGACAATATAATATAGACAAATGCTTATTATATTAAAGGATCGTAGTATTTTGGAGCAAAATCTCGCTAAGTAAGTCATCATAACGAATCTACTGATACGTGAACTAATTAGTCATAGTAGCAATTAAGGCGTACATAATTATATTAAAAATATTATTTCACTTTGTTCTTACGTTCCCACCTTCTTTTTTACTTCACCGTAGTCTCGTATCTAGTAGATAAATATTATGTTTTAAATAATAGGCGATTAAACTATCCACACCATTACTTTAAAAACATAAAAAAGATATAATTTCGTTAAATCTTAACTGTTCAGTTAGAAAACAACATTTACTACTGCCTACTTTAAAAACTTTCACATAATAATTAATAATATACCGTGGCACCTCTACACATTCCCGCTCTACCCGCGTGACTTTTGTCTTGAATCTCAGCGCACGTCTTGGACATCGGGACCACGTCTTACAGAATTAATAATAAGCCGGGAGCGTGCGGTGCGGTCTCCCCGACCCTCATTAGGGGTCCTCCAGACCTCCGCAAACTTTCCGCGTTTTCGCCGTTTATTGATGTCGGCAACATCTCGCCGAGTGTTTTAATAGTCGAATTAGATGCTCTAAGCGTCTGTAATTTGAACTACAGGAGCTCGCTTTGATATTTTATCCGGATTTATATAATTTTAATGGCACTCGGAAGGTTTTAAATTATAGCGTTTAGTTGGAACTGTAATGACGGATTGACATAATATTTTGATATACTATCAATAATATACATGCTTTTGTCAAACGAATAAATTAATTATAATAAAAAAGTACTTGTACTTACACTTTGGTATAAATTAGAGTTTACTAAACTTACTAAGAAAGTAATTATGCAAATTACTATATATTAAAATTTTACAGGTATATTTCTCAGAAATTAATTAAATAACAAAACGCAAGCCGGTAACAACCGTGTAGCGCATAATAAACCCGAAAGTAAATTTCAATCCTTTATACGAAAGCCATTTATAATATTAAGACGTTGGTCCTGTACTCATAATAATTTCAATAGGAGCGGGGCGAATTTTCGTAAAATCAAAAGTTCATTTGGAATTTCAATTACTTATTCGGCCGATGGAGGGGGGACGGAGAGGAGAGGGGTCTGAGAGACCGCGGAGGTCTCGCGGAGGTAGGAAATGAAATAACACTTACGTGTGATTTATCGCACAAAATATCGTTACGTACTCATTGTTTTCTTAAGCACGTACGGGAAAGCTGTGTGTGTTTTAATGATTTGTCCTCCCAAATCTTATAACGTTTCTCGGGTATGCTCGTGTATAGGGACTTTTCGTAGAATTTATATTTTAATGTGCGTTAAAAGTCATAACAAAAGTCGAAAATTTAAATATCTTTCATTAGCGGGAGCAATATTTTGAATCATTCTAAGATTTCGTGCCCCGGCGTCTTAACAAAAACAATACAAAAGTTGGGCGGGAACGGCGTCCTCCGTGGATTTATATCGGCCGAGGACAAACAAAAGTGGAACCTCGCCAGAGTACATTATCTTAACAAAGTACGGCAATTAAGTACACCTTCCACATCTGACTACGACTAAATATGATAAAACTCCGCGCCGAGACGAACGAGGCCCCCGACTTATTTATAAATTCTTAAGACGGGGGCCCAACCCTTCTAATGCAATAAAGGGGCACTCATATAAGTATCACCGCTCACGATACGGGCTGATCCCTTTTCTTTGCTAGTTTAAACGTTCCGAATCTAGCTCGCGCCGAGGCGGTTCGGGGCCATAAAATTACAGATCAAAATATCGACCGCGCGGCCTTTATCCGGAGCCACCGGAGCGAACTATCAAAGAAAGTCTTCTTGGGAGTTAGCGTCTTAGGGTCGGGAAGTTTGCAAGGGTTGATGCGGGTGGGGGATGTAAATAGTGGAGCGGGTCTCATATGAATTAAATTTAAGTAATTAATAGGGCCGTGCGGGTCGGACCGTATCTGATGTTCGCTTGAACAAGTCGACGGCTATTTTTCACCTTTTGCTACTTTGTAGAGCCTTAAGGAGAGATTTATCTGAATAACATTTAAAGTAGACTTAAAATGTACATCTGTGCATTTTATGTCTGTTCTAGAAGGGGTTGTAAGATTTCGATCTAAGAATCAAATGTTATAAATTGCGCATTTAAGTTTTGCATTTATAGTCTCAATTTCATGAGCATGAGCTTTTGAGATTCTAGTTTTTCATCAGTGAATTTATTTCTCGGGTCCAATATTGTAAATTATGAGGATATAACTATACTAAGCTCTTTAAAGGTAGCGAGAGATTTATTGTTAGGAATAAGGATGGCCGGCCAGCGCCTTGTTCAGCAGAAAAGTTGTAACGGGGTATTAATAGAAAGGGCAGGCAACCATGACTTGGGGGGCCACAGAGCTCCATTGCGTTGCGACGAGTAACACTTTGCGTCGTCGCTTCGATGTTTTACAGTTTACACGATACATTAGCTAACTCAGCAAATGTATAGTTTTGATTTAATTATTAATTAAGATTACATAATACATAAGTTATCATCAACCATGCATGTAATTATAGATATAAACTTTCTTCTAGGACTATAAGGACTTCATATAAAGAGCATTATAAGGATACTATACATCGATTTTGATATATATCGTCGGATTATTGTTTTCTGTGAGTTGTTTCTTTTCGACGACGTGACGCAATAGAATATTATGGCCTAGCTCTTCTAAGTTGAGCTTGCTTGTAACAGCTGCAGTTAAAGAATCCCCTCACATGTTTTATAAGCTGCGCTTTTTTTCTGTAAGAGGTAAAAGTAAAACTTTAAACTACTATACTGTGAACTACACTTTAATTTACTATATTATTCTTTTTCAAGTAAATTATACTTTTTTTAATTTGATTTGATTTTGTTTTTTTAGCTATTGCATACCTTTTATCGCGGACTTTGAGCGCGGCGACCGAATCAAAAAATTCCGTAACGAAAAAAACCTAACACACCCTACTCCGACAGGACAGCGGTGCGGCCTTGTCAGCCTTCGGCCCGGTGCTACTTATTGAAGTATAGACCAATAGCAAATAGTTCTCCAGAAAACTTCATAGCTTGTATGCCTTCCGTAATTCATCATTATAACAAATTAGCATTAAGGTAGTACATTATTGTGCATGTGTAGGGCCGGGTGCGTAGGTCACTTATTAATTATAAACCTTTAGGGAGAATATTCATCAGCCAAGAAAGGGCCGCCATGTTGTAAGATGGCGCCGTCAGCTGGCAGGAATGTCGTCGGGTCAGGTTTTAATTATTTATTGCTCTTGCGTTGTTTGTGTTTGCATGTGTTTCCTTAAGGTAAAGGATTGTTGTAAGGAATTGCGGACGGAGTGATTTAGATCCCGTTTATGTAAAGGCACCCTTAGAATTATAATCGCTTCCCTAGCTATTTAAATCATTATGAAACAGATATTTATTTATTTATTTACTTTAATAAGGTTCACCAACAGTACATACATTGATAAACATATAAAATAATTAAGCAAAGTAAAGATCTGATGTATGTACCAATTATAGGCGTACACATCATTACAAATTGGGTGACAAATTATTATACTTAAATAAATGATATTAGACAAAGATAAAAAGATATTAACAGAAATACGAATTGCCATCATAAACAGATGCAAAGTATTTAGAAAAAAGTTCGCATATTCCTTCACCAGCCTGCCTAGCATACGCCAACGAGATATCTCACTCTACATGTTTCTCGATGTTTGGTAGGTTGTATCTTCATCTCTATTGACCCTAGAATGACAAACATTTTTTCTCGCGTAGATCTATCATCGAAATAACACATGTTCATAGAGTTTTGTCGAGATAATGTCAAGATTTAGACATTAAGAGACGAGTAGTTTTTAATTATCTCGAGAGTGAGATATCTCGTTGGCGTATGCTAGGCAGGCTGGTGAGGCAAAAGTGCCTTTATAGTGTTTGGAACAGATATTTATTTAAATATAAACATTAAAATATTGGGTGATATTAATATAATTATAATAAAATCTGGTTAGAAATTTGTCTGTGCATATAATAGGGATCTTGGGAAGCAAACGTTGATTCCCAATTTTACTCCCTTAAGGCCACGCCACAACCCTGCTTTGCTACTTGCTGCGTCGTATCACAAAAACAACATTTGAAAAGCAATGTAGTTTTATTGATATTTTTTAATGAAAATATCCAATATTACTCCCGTAACTCCAAAAATATCAAGTAAAAAGTTTTAGTCTCCTCTTGAAAGCTTTTAATAGACTTACGTTCATATTTTCAATATCGGTATGTTAAATGAGTAATATTTGTATTTTTCAAGATTTCCCCTCATTCGACATTTAATATTAACACCTTCACTGCGGATCGGGCCTAAATCGGCCCGCCGCGGAACTTCAGCTAGTGCGGACGAAGAAAACTATGTTCTCTCACTCGCTGGGGAACGATTATCTCAGGTGTTTGTAAAGGTACGACTGAGACAAATATATATTAGAGATTGTCTTCAAAATTATAGGTCTTTCCTATAAAAACATAACGGCAGGTCTTTATCGGCCTGCCACGCACTGACGTTTTCAAAAATAAACTGGGTGCGGCAGTGGGCCTATTGCGGCCCAATTATCCAATTATCCAAGTAGGCGGTTGGCGACCCGATACCGCACTGAGCGCCCGCCTCGCCATTTAGTGTTGTGCAATCTATCGTAACTGACGTACGTCGCGTTTTTTAAACGACTTCAAAAAAAGGAGGTTATCAATTCGGCCTGTATGAATGTATTATGTATTTCCAGAACTGCCCAGTTTTGGTATGTTTTAGTCTATATCAGCATCTGAAAAAATGTGTCAAATTTCATAAGTGTATGTGTACATGTATGTTTTTATATTTGTGTTCGCATATCTCTGGAATTACTAGTCCAATAATCGAAGTGATTCTTTTTTTGATGTCCTGGGTATTATTTAACTTAGGGAACACCGCAAATTTCAACAAAATCGGTCCAGTAGTGTTTAAGACAGAGAATTTTGATTCTCAATTACGTGCAATTTTGAAGTCGGGTTTATCTTTTCAAAAAACAATTATTCATTGCATAAATTATATATAACGCACGATAGCAGGAAACAAAAGGAGTTGAGTGTTAAACGGCAAAATTGTACTAAGTGCTATGAAATCTGCAGGAAGCCATAAGGAGTGTCGAACTAAAAACAAATTAAAACAAAATTAAAACGTACTGCAAACAAAATCTTTATGCTTTGTGTTTTAAAGACAAACATTTAAATATAAATATATAAATAAGAAACATATTTTCGATATCCCCTTATTTTTGTCTTTCCCATCACTACTAAAATTACTTTTTAGTGCGGTTCAGGTCGATATCGACCCGCCACTTTGCCTGTCTTATTTCTCATTTCCTGTTTGGCAGATCCCGGGGCGAATCAAATCTAAGGAAGTTGGGTTCAAGGTTATTCCAACAGTCCAAAAACTGTACACCTACATTATGTTTTCGCAAAGTTATAGTAATTTAGTCTAACGTTGTGCGGGTGGGTCGAGAAAGGCCTACCACGCACTGGCGGGATAACCATTGGGGGCACACTTTGGCCCGCCGCCGCACCAGACGAAGGTTTAGGATTTTACTTGCCGCAGCGAAGGGGTTACCTAGGTAGTATAGGTGGTACCTACGTATCACAATATTAAATTTAAAAGTGCGTGGCATTTATATGATTTTCTTGGCGAGTAAAGAAAAACTTCTATACCTAAGTATATTCACCAAGATAATATGAAGGTACTTATAACATGGACCGTTTAATAATTTCCACCAAAATCCACTGATCATAATGAAGTCAACCCTAAAATGCGCGGTGTTTAAAATATTTCACCGTGAAATTATTTAACATTTCGCGGGGGTATAAAGTATCATGCAAGGCGATACCTCTCAATGTTAAAGGCTGACTGATCAAAGAGTGTCTTAATGAACAAAGACGTCTGGGTTAGCTTAATCTATAACATCTTTATTGATTACTACTGACTTAACGTCTTTTGTACTCTAAAGAATGAACTGATAATGTCTTGAATGAATTTCAGTACAAAAGCTATTACGATGTTTTGTTTTAAATAGAAAATAGCCAGACAGTAAATAATTAGTAAAACTTATATTTCTTTTATAGGTTTAATTCTTTTATTTTTATACAATTAAATTACAATAATAATAAATAAGTTTATAATATTAATGAAGCAACATTTTAAGCTTAGTTTGGTTATTGGTAACAGGTTTTATAGCGATACATATTTTTATTGCAAAAAAATGTATTATACAAGGAAGTTTATGATGCTTGACTCGTGTAACTCGGTACATGCTCAATTTTTACCGTATCCGTAGTAACTTTATTGGAACAACTTTGTTCTCGTTAAATATTCGAAGAAAGGAGTGCCCCTGGGGTCCAAAATACCCCCAAGTTGTACGGGTTCGCTCGCTCATGCCTCCCTAATTTCCGATTTGTCGACCTGAAGGGTTGACTGATTAGCATCTGACTTGTCAAAACGCATCACCTTTGTACTACGCTCGAGAGGTAATGACATCTATTTGATTATTGCTCCGTAATTGAATGAATCTGCTCGGAAAATTAACGTATTTCGTGTTTTAGAGCCTGGTAATTTGCTTAATCTGAATCGTTTATTTACTTCGTTCTCTAGGCAGTTTGAAACTTTAAAGTGGTCTGCTAAAGCAAATTACATTCTTGAAATATATAATATCGTGGTACAGTTTGGTTAAATCATAAATCATAATATATTCGACATGCACTGTATACACTGTACAGTATAAAATAATGACTCATAAATGGTAAACTACACTATCCAAGGCAATTTTTATTCACGTATATTATGTTAACACAGGCAGTTTATATCAATCCTATATCTCTGAACAAAAACGAATTAAGAAAAATTTCAAATGGGACTTTTATACCCCACGCATCCAACTCAGGGTTATAAGAAGTGCATCATTTATCTACCGCGACACCTAACCCTGCGCCCGCCGCATTACGTCCGTAATGACACGTGTAATCCCGGACCGTTCCCGGACTTTCCGGGACATTCCCGTACGTTACCGCACGTTACCTCACACCTCATAAATACATCGTTTATCATCACCCTGTATGTCATCGTTATACCATTATCGTTATTGTTTTTATTATGCCCCGGCTGTCAGCAGATTTTTTGCGGAGTATACTTAGGAAAAATTTGAAAATCCTTTGGTAATAATAATTATTGTGTTCATTTTTCTTGCTGCGTGTTTTTTATTAATCGCAATGTATTATTTATAGAAATCATCAGTATATCGATCTTTATAAACAGCTTCAGCCTTAAAATATCCTTCTTCAAAGTGAACCATACCTAATAGCAAAACTTTCCTCTGCACATACGCGATATACATCGGTCATGGACAATTAGGGGTGAATTTGCTTACACGTTCATAATCGCTTTTCGTCCATCGAAGGCCAACTTATAGATCATTTCACTATGTAATCGTGGCACTGTATCTGAAGTTCCATCGCGATTACAACTCGTTCTATTATAGTTCGTGGAGTTTTCTACAGTCAATACCGACCAACTCCATGCTTTATTGCTCAACCTCAAAACTATCGAACAGAAAGTAATAGGAAAGAGCATTGTGGTGGACAAATGAAAATTTAAATTGCTGTTCCAGGGCTTGCCCGGGGTCCGGGGTCCGGGGTCCGGGAATGCCCCGGACTGTCCGTTACTGTCCGGCCGCTGGCGACGTATCGGCTGTCACATTACCGCCGCCGCTCCTGTTATTATCAAACTTTTTGAAGGGTCCCCGGCCGCCGCCGCGACGCCGAGATGGACGATACGATTGTGTGGCGGCAGACTCTTTTGGCATATTAGCCTCTTTTTGTGGTGGCCACAACATGACAGCAACACTAAAAAGTTAGGTTAGGCGGACTCTTTTAGCATATTGGCCTCTTTTTGTGGTGGCTGCAACATAGTGACAGTAAAAAGTTAGGAATGGTCACCAGGTACATATTATAACGGCGCTGAAAGGCCTATTTGAACCCAGTTTCTTGTCACTTTGTCAAGTTTGTAGAATTAGCTGAATAAAATATGTGCCGATTGCTATGATATTTTTGATGATATCAGGTTTTCATGCGCTTCATTTATTAATTTTACAGTATTTTTAAAAAGAAACGTATATCAAAGTTTACCATAATTATTATGCCAATTTGTGGTCAATAAATAGATTACTTTATAATATTACGATATTCTTTTGTTTTATGTGTGAACATAAGCCAATTTACTTTATGTGTTAGCTTGAAATTATGACTCAAACTCAAAATGTTTTCTAAAACAAGAAATAAAAAGCTTAAATATATCACTGAATGTAAAAAAGTCCTCTTCCATAATCTTGTACTAGTGGTCATACAAAAGCGAGCCGCATATGGTAATTCCTTATCCCAATAGGAAATAGCGGCGGTCGGTCGCAATAATCCATCACGGGCATTTGTTGTGTTTTATATCATTTTACGTATTCCTCGCAGGTCTTGATAAATATTTGTTGGGCGTCAGCCGGACAGGCTGGACACGCCGGACAGATCCGGACGTCCGATCGGCGTCCGGCACAACCCTTTCGTGATTGGCGTGGGTGAAAACTTTTGTTATTTATGTCTTATTTGTTCATGAATATGAATTCATGCTGCTAAGGACAAGACAAGCAAAATTAGTACGTGTAGTCACGAGTTGTTACTTTATTTTACTTCGTTTTTTTTTTTTAAGTTTACACAATTATGTCATGACCTTCAGCCTACCTTTTTTTCCTATACTTAAAAATACATTTTAAGTCACAATTTTAAGCAGATACTGTCTGTTATTAGTGAGTAGGAGTTCATCATCACTAAAACTTAAGAGCCCGGGTAACCCTCGAAATTCTCATACATACGTAATACCAAAATCATTTTGTCATACGAAAATATTTAACATGTTTGAGTTATTTTTCAGCATAAAATAGCAATTACCTAGGTTCCTGAACAAAAATTAACTTCAAAATATTTAAACACTAAAAAATTTTTTTTGTGTATAAATTTTTTTTACTAAATTTACTACTAAATATTTAAACACTAAAAAATAGAATAAAACACTAAAAAACTTATAAATAATTAGTAAATTTACTACAAAATATTTTAATACTAAAAAATATTTTTTGGAGTTGAAATATTTTGTAGTATATTTACTATTTTTTTATATATTTTTTAGTGTTTTACTCTATTTTTTAGTGTTTAAATATTTAGTAGTAAATTTAGTAAAAAAAAAATTTTACAAAAAAAAAAAATTTTTAGTGTTTAAATATTTTGAAGTTAATTTTTGTACAGGAACCTAAGTAATTACTATTTTAAGCTGAAAAATAACTCAAACATGTTAAATATTTTCGTATGACAAAATGATTTTGGTATTACGTATGTATGAGAATTTCGAGGGTAACCCGGGCTCTTAAGAGAGGCTTTTGAAGCCAAAAATTTTGGAAACCCTGACCTTTGCAAAAGTAAAACTTTACTTTGTTTATTTTTACTTTTTTTTTAAATTTTTAGTAGGCACACATAATAATATAAAATAGTATAAACTAGGCAGTGTACATCAAGTCGTCTAATCCCATGCTAAGTAAAATTTTTGCCTCTGCTTTGCTCATTAACGTGGAAAAATAGCATCGACGTCCCAAAAGTCTTGGATGGATGTCACAGAAAAGTGCGTCCCCCGGGCGCCCACGTCATTACCGCGGTCGGATCGCATGCATACAGAATCGCCCTTATCCGTTATGCATAATGCCGACATCCCGAAGGTGCGCAAAATATTTCAGTGTACAGGGTGCGAGAGATGTGGCTTTAAGGTGACGCCGCGTTAAAGTAAGAAACCGTGTTGGATATGTTTTAGATTGCTTGTTTTCTATGAGAGGCCGGACCGGCCTCTTATAGAAAACAAGCAATGGAACAGCAAAAAATGGAAGGGGCGTAAGCGACAAAATGGTTTTTGTCGCGTAATTTAAAAACCATAAATACATTTCATATAAGCTATGCACATATTAAAGTGTATGCTTCAACCAATTTATGTACACATTTTGGAACCTTAAATCACTCTCCTCTGTTGGAAAAATAGGAATCTCTTTTTTTACAGAGGTCTTTTCGATTGATAATTCTGTGTTATAAAAGTTGTCCAATCGTGTTATGCTATGGGCAATTCAAAGACAAAGACATGATGAATACTGACAATGAACTTTAGTTTCTTAGCTTTAGTCATTGCTGAGAAAAATCGGCATCGCTGCAGCCAAATTTTCAAGGCGTCGCCTTAATTACGTGAACTATGTGTTAAAGTAATCCAAAACTAAAATTACCTCCCGTAACGCATCATAGGTCCGACGTATTTTTCTGTCATGTGTCATATTGAATGTGGCAGAGAAAGACATGCAGATTTCAGAGACTTGTTGTTTTATTAATAAGCAACTCCTTACTTATGTATAAAATATCACATGAGATTACAATCATAAGTTTAGTATTGTTGTATTGTGTTTGGTTTTTTTTGTTACCTGAAATAAACAGATTTTTTATTTTATTTTTTTATTTATCTATTCGGAATAAAAATATTTTTGTTAGTATGAGACTATTCTAAAATACCTATTTTCTTATAAATTAGCAAAAATTTCACCCTGTTTAATATATTATTTTATGTGATGTTGGTCACGAAACGGTTATATTACTTGTTCATTTATCTTCTGAATTATATTATACAAGATGGTGATGCAAAGGTATACGAAATTGTTTTAATTATTTAAAAAATGAACAACTTGTTTAATTTTATCCAACACTAGAAGTAAGACAAGAGAAATGAGAACACCCTGTATCTGGTGACTTGACACGACCGTGTGTCGTGTCAACCTGATGGGTTTTGTTCTGAATCTATTACTGTTCTTTATTTGCCCGCTGTCAAGTCGCATTTGACCGGACTATGAATATTAATTTTAGGCTGTGTACGTACTGAGAATCTTGAAGAAGGAGGATGGTGGTACTGTGTGTAGAAACCTTTACAAGAGCTAAAAAACTATAATAACTTATATTTTTCAATACTTCATGGTTTGAATAAACAATATTATGGCACACACATAGACAGACATTCAGATAGACAGGCTGATAGACAAGGTAGATGGTAAAATCACATCGCCCCTTTTACTCGACGTTAAAAATGCTGCAATCAATCGAATTCATTAAAACAAATTAAAATTCCCAATCCCAAGAATAAAATCTCTGCCAAACTCCTAAACTTTAAGGAATTTCACAACAATTTTAAGTAAAAAGTGTCTGTATCGATTCCCAATTAACTGTGGCAGTGGCGTCTCATTATACTTTTAATTCGGGGGCGGAATGCTAAAGCGCCGTCAAAGAACATCGCCATTAACGCTAAATAATTAAAGAATTCGTCGTTAGGAGCGAACCCGGTGACGGTGATTTTGTCGCTCGGTAACGCACTAATTGTGTTACTTGTAAATGAGGTAGTTTGATTAGAGAATTTTGGAATTTTAATTGTTCCAAGTTGGACATAAAATTTGTTGTGTTCGTTTTAATTTGTCTGAGATTTGTAACCTCAAGTATGTAGGATAGACTGAACTGTCACTGCACTTAATAAATAAACCTGGTAATAAATATAATGCTATCCCTTTCGATCTTTATTCTATTCTTATTTATTTAAGATACAACCACTCCAGGCTAGCTCAAAAGTCAAACCCCAAAATATTTACAAGTAGGTCACAGGCACTTCAAACAGTTACCTCTACAATTCGCATCAACGTTTTTGATCATTATCTACGCTATAAAGTGCAAGCCCCATTAAATTCTTAAAACAGGTATAAAATGAAGGCACTCAACACGTAAGACAGCGGGGTAATTATGATCCCCGTAGAAGCGTTTACGTGTCTAGACGTAATTGAAATTTACATATACCTGCGACGGAGTTGACTGTGGGGGATTTTATCATAGTTATACGATTTGATAAGACAGGTAGTATTGCTAAATAGTGTGAATAAGTGGTTTGTGACATTATAAAAAGTATTTGAGGTGCATTCAGATTTAGAGATAGTCGACACGCGTGATAGTTTGTACAGAGAGGATGAATCCATATCTGTCTGTCTGTTACCTCTCTCACCGCTGAACCGATTTTTCTGAAATTCTATATAGATATACTTAAGTCATGGAAAAGGATATAGGATACTTTTATCCCGGGAAAATGCAATTTTTTGGCGTAATGGAGTTGCGGGCTTTATCTAGTATTAAATATTACGACATACAATTACTTATTGACCCATCCTGAAAACGCGTGCCTGGTCACAGTCACATCCTGGACACGTCCTTTGTTGTTAAATTCCCGAAATTTTCCTGCACTGCAATTACCTAAAACCTAATTAGCGTTATTGCATAAATACTGTGGCTCAATAAAATCACTTCAGGATCATTAAACTAAAATGTCTTACGCCTTAAACCTCTCGGTGGCGAACGGAATAGTACTCAAATGGAATAAATCCAGATGCCTGGGGTCTAGCAGGCCCCCGAGAGTAATAAGAGCAGAGATGACCCTAAAGGTACTCGACACTTAAATATGAGGTTCTCCCGCTGGTCGGTGCATACGAGCGGCATGAAAATTATAATTTAATCTTTGCGCAAAGTATGTTTTTTGACCTGCCTAGATTTAAAAAGTGGGTTTCTTACGGGTTTTTCTCGCCGGGTTAGTTCCCGAACTGGTGGTAGCCAGTGCCATGTAGACTTTCTGAGAACATTATTTTGTTTGAAATTTATTCAGAAATAAAACAATTTTTATTTATTTAACGAAGTACTTAAATGATTATTCAGGTTCCAAGCTGCAGTTCCATTCATAATATCGATGAGTTTAATTTTAATTAATTACAATTAACGATAGTAATAATATGATCGATTGTAAAGTTAGATCGTTCTAAGCTCCACGAATTATCGTTGAGTTATTATCGCAGTTCAGGTGTTGCATTAAAATATATATTTTAATACATTCGTACATACATACAACATATCGAGCGAAGTCCAGTTCCGATATCATCTAGAGGGTAAGGCCAAATTAGCCTCGAAGAAGCTTGGTGTTCTTAACAGAGCGAGGCAGTACTTCAGTCCGGACCAACGCCTACAACTCTACAAGGCGCAGGTTCGGCCTCATATGGAATATTGTTCTCATCTCTGGGCAGGGGCGCCAAAATACCAACTGCTCCCTCTGCATCGTATCCAAAGGAGGGCTGCTCGAATTGTTGACTGCCATAGTGTTTCGAATAGCTTGGACCCCTAGGAATTATGCCGAGATGTAGCTTCACTCTGCATCCTCTATCGGTCGTATCACGGGGAATGCTCTGAGGAATCGTTCGGAGTCATACCACCTGCAACTTTTCGCCATCATCCCACGCGAAAAACATACTATCCTCATCACCTTGATGAGGGGCAGTCTTCCACAGTGCGTTTTTCGCGTAACTTTCCGCCGCACACTGTAAAATTCTGGAACGAACTGTCACCAGCAGTATTTCCGGATCTATACGACCTGCAAACCTTCAAGAAAAGAGCGTATTCCCTCTTAAAAGGCCGGCAACGCACCTGCAGCTTTTCCGAAGTTGCGAGTGTCCATGGGCGACGGTAGTTGCTTACTATCAGGTGACCCGTTTGCTCGTTTGCCCCCTTATTTAATAATAATAAAAAAACATTGTACAGGATTCCTAAAATATTATTATTATAGTGATCACTCATCCTGTACAATGTACAATAAACGGTGTAAGTCTTAAAATAGGAGCTGCCGAAGAAGAATATTTAGAAACTAAAATGTTCACACTGTTATAATATTTACATACATATAGTAAATAAGATATTGACAATCAGTTTTAATAGCAGCATTCATTTCACTTAATTAATTATTAAACATAATTAAATAACCCTTGCTTAAAAATCTTAGTCCAATCAATATTATCCGACGTCACAAACGCCCGTCTGCGCATCCCGTCAGAGGCAAATTAGAATTTTGTCCTTTAAGGGTTACCAGAAAGGGTAGTGTTTACATTTTAATGCAAGAATACAATTCCGCGGCAAACTCTCGCCGGGGGAGACATCTTCTGGCCACGGCTAGATTAACACCTTTAAAAACGATTTAAATGCGAAATTATGTTACACGAAAATTGCCGGCCCTTTTAATAGGTACCGGAATAAATTACTACAAGGGTCTGATTTACTACTTCCTAATAAGTGTCGGATAGGCTATCCACAACTTAACTTGACAGATGGAGTATGGAGCATCTGTCAAATAAGTTGTGGATAGACTATCCGGCACCTTATCAGGAAGTGGTGAAACATGCCCTTAATGTTATATTGAGAATATAATACTAAGTACCTATAACATAAGTATGTTATAGGTACTTAGGTTACTTGCTTTCGATAATATTACCTAGTATATTATGTATAATTTAATTTTTTTTACAGAGACTGAATTCTTCCTAATAACTGTTTTTTGTATCCAATTTTGGCGAAATATTTCGTGTATATTCAAGTGGGCTTGAAAATTGTTTATGCCACAATCCATACTTCCATACTAATAAGTGTGTCTGTCTGTCTGTCCGTCTGTCTGTCTGTTCGTCTGTCTGTCTGTTTGTCTGTCTGTTACCTCTTCACGCTCAAACCGCTGAACCGATTTCGCTGAAATTTGGCATGGAGATACTTTGAGTCCCGGGAAAGGACATAGGATGCTTTTTATCCCGAAAAAATGTACGGTCCTTGCGCGAAAGTTGCGGGCGTCATCTAGTTTAGTAATAAAAATAATATTATTCAATTATTTGTATGTTCTATATTTGAAGAGCTTATTTGAAAAAGTTTTAACGTCTGTCGGGTCCACTGTTATAATTATAATTAATTACTGATGATTGGCTCTGCTAATTAGCAAAGTTAATCATTATTATTATATTGAAACTTTATAAAGCTATATAGGTGATGTTGGTTATAACGTATAAGATATAATTTTTTCACCCAAACAGATTTTAAAGAAACTCCGTATTATAGTGATAGTTTGGATTGTAAATTTTAGCTAAAAGTATTCTATGCATTTGCAAAATCCCAGAAACAACTGTACTTGTGTGTAAATTTGATGTTTTTGGCATGGTACTGTGCTACCATACCAAAAACATCCAAGATTAATACAGCAATAGCGTAAGTAACAAAATTAATCCACCTAGAAACACATCTGATAGGAACGTTATAAACATAAACACATTTTCATAACAATTCTTTTGTCACTTAGCTTTGTTAAGACTGTAAAAGTCGTCTTAAAATCATGATTACTTATTACCATTTCCTTTAATTTTACAAATTTAATAATAGCCCTACAGCGGCAGTTTTCCGCCGTCAATAAAAATCATCAGACTGAACTCTTTCCGATACGAGCCGAAATTAAACGCGAAGGGTCCATAACAGTTAATATTAATCGTTTTTCTTTCGCGACCCTTCTGTAGGCTGATTTGCTTTATTTTCCTTCATCTGTCCCTCGGGCCCTATGATATTTATACATCATGGATATTTTGAAGGGATTTTTATGGCTTTTCCATGTTTTCTGGTAAATTGTGAAGGAGATTGATCTCAGTTTAAATTGTTTTATTGAATGAAATTTGATTTGATCGGTGATTGAATTGATCAAAATAATATTTGATACTTTGGGAGATGTTGTTTTAAGCTGGAGGGGTGAAACGAGTGAAATAATAGTCTTGATTATTTAAAATCTAAGTTAGAGTTTATTTAATTACAGTTAATTTATAGTCTGTTAAAATAAATACTCTCTTTATCGTTTGGAATAATATAAAATATACATTAAACAGTATAGTACTAGAAGCTATAAATTACTGTTAACACTAAAATAGCGTTCACGACTGACTAAAAAAAGCGACAAAAGTAGCACCTTCAACTTGAAATAGCATAAAAAGAGCTAGAAAAGTGTCGGGAACCCCTACGAGGCTAACGGCCAAACGGAGTTCTAATCATGGACTGTCAAAAATGGATATCGGGAATTGAATTCACCTTTTTGCGAGGGCGGCAAATGGCCAGATCAAACCCGGTGACATGTTTGCCGGAACCCGCAAACGTTTTTTACGTTTTGCCGTTTTTTTTATTTTTTTGCCGAACGTTTTGTACAGCGAACGTTATTTACTCGGTGTCGCAAAGGCATTGTGCCACCGTACAATGGGTATTTGGTTTTTCTTTTTTTCCGACCTTTTTCGTTTTGGGCGGTGTTCCGTGCGTTTTGAATGGATGCATTTCAAGGTGACGTTTTGTATTGCAAGTCAATATGGTCATTTGTTTGCTGCATACGAACGTTATATTGTTCTATACGACATTCTATGGATATGATAATAATGATGTAGCTTTGTGTTTAGATAGCTTCTAAATATTCATACGATAAACAGTTTTGTCTGAGAATGTTAGCATAACTTATTGCTTACCTTTATAAAATGGGATTGAAATTAACTTAGTATAAGACGTGAGATCTGTGCATTTGAATTAGTTATATCCAGTTACGCATGAACAGCTACGAAATTTTAATTATTTCTTCTCATAACATTAAAAACAAACTACATTTTTTTTAAGAAAAAAGCTTAGTCCATCATAGTATTGAATCAGTTAATCTTACGAACATGCATGAATTGTGTCATAACATAAAACCTTACTTCCTTTCTCTATAGCTATTTTGTAAAAGCACTTAATAATTGCTACGTGAAAACTAATAGTTTCACCCTCGATCCTTGGAAACCGACAGAATTGAACCTTGAAACTTTCGTCATAGACAACATTTTACCTGCTATATACCTATATTGTATGCGAAGCAGATCGATACGTCCATAACGAGTTATTTCGGAGCTCGCAGCGTTTTACTCCACTTAAATAATAAAGAAGCAATAAAGAGCTTCCCTTACCCGTTTTCAATAAACACCTCTATCGATTATTCAGTCCGCAGTCCATACTTACAGCTCTGAAGCCTCCGCCATAGACAGAAAGTTGGCAAACTAATTCACGACACAGGCATAGCCGGGGGGCAGGGGGAGGGGGGAGGTGGTCGGCCGCTGGCCAGGGTGGGGGGGCGTGCTCGCGCCTGGGCGGCGCCGACCAATCCCGCGCCAGCCGACCCCGCCCTCCGCACCTGAGACCATTAAGCCAGTTTTCCCAGTACTTTTTTCGTGGATCCGTCCTGGCGCCGTCTTTATTTTATTTTCTCCTTTGTGCCTCCTTCCGAGCTCGCCTCCTATTCACGCCCGCCGGAGGTAGGTCCCCGAATACGAATGCCGAACAGGTATCCGGGTTCGTTAGCTGCGATATGTAAAGTAAATAATGTTCTTTGAGCCGTAATGATCCGACCTTTTCGGGCTCATCTTATGTACTATACTAAATGCTGCGTTACGTGTTACGTAAAGCTACTTATATCTACGTAGATATACGTAGACGTACACCGCGAACTACAGTGGCGGCGGAGTTCATAACTTCGTATCGATCGGCGGAAAGTTTGAAAGTAATTCGGAACCAACCTTGCTCCACATTTCGAGCTGGTGGTATGCAAGTGTCCCGGGGCTACCCCCACACGAGTCGGGAAGTTTTTTCAACTCGGAACTTCCGCGCCGTGATTAGGAGGACTTAGTTTTGAAGTCGGGAAGTGTTTTTTCAGTTCGGAAAGTGGGTGGCTCAGTTTAATCCGGGTGAAAGTCTCGATCGATGAACCCTCGCGGGGTCAAACGACGATCAAAGTTTGCGGGGCTAATAACCAAATTTAATACGGGGAGGTCACTACTCCCGGCCAGTAAACACAACTACACTCACTAGCTGCGACTTGCGAGTTGTGCGATCTTCGCTACAATAACTCAAAGATTACTTTTCATTTTGCTCGCATCAATAAAATAAAATGATTCAAACAGCTTTTTCCTAGTTTTATATTACAAAAGCTAACAACCCAATATATTCATCCTAAAAATAATAATTAAGCTGCACCGACACATCTTTAAGAAGTTTTACTTTTAAATGCACCTTTATTTTTGGAAAATTAAACGCCATGTTTCCAACGATTCTTTTGGTAACATTTAGTTTAGATCCTTTAGTACTGTCGGTTCACATTTTTAAAAACTCCTTTCAACGTATTACCAGCCCCTTATCTCTGATAAACCACAATCACTTATTTGTGCTTTATCGTAATCAGCTAAGCAGTTTCTGATACCAGGCGATCAGAGACGGTAAACAAATAGAAGGGGGTGAAGCCGGGGATGAGTTATGGTGAAACTTTGCAATTTATTGGTGATGTAACTCACGGCAGACGAATGTGTTACAGATGTAACGTGGTGACAAAATACGAGATTTACATGGATGGTGTTGATGTTGATTAAGTGAATTTAACTCTAAAATAGGCAATCACAAATAGAAAAAACTGTAGGCGAGTAAAATTATCATCTCGTTACTTTAATCTCGTAATTACTTGAACTTTTTCTATATTTTTCTTTCATATTTTTTTTATAAGCTTTAAAAAAACAAATAGTTAATTTACTATTTAGTAAATTTACTACAAAATATTTTAATACTAAAAAATATTTTTTAGAGTTGAAATATTTTGTAGTAAATTTAATATTTACTTATATATTTTTTAGTGTTTTACTCTATTTTTTAGTGTTTAAATAAATAGTAGCAAATTTAGTAAATAAAAAAATTTACACAAAAAATTTTTTTTAATGTTCAAATATTTTGAAGTTAATTTTTGTTCAGGAACCTAGGTAATTACTATTTTAAGCTGAAAAATAACTCAAACATATTAAATATTTTCGTATGACAAAATGATTTTGGTATTACGTATGTATGAGAATTTCGAGGGTAACCCGGGCTCTTAATAGAGAAAAGCGAGCCTTTTGTCAAAACTAAACACGTGAACAAACCCACTCCCAAAGACAAGAAAACAAAATAAATCAGCCATAAAACATTTAGAGACATCAAACATTTATTGTCCGGCTATCTATAACGAGTGCAATGCCTTCACAAGTTCCAGTACTTATGATGACTGAGATAAGAAGCGGCGGTGACAACATGTGTCCCATTAGAACCCCCGCGATTTAGATAACGCGTTATTGGGAAAAATATATTGTTCCATCCCCTTTTACTTCGTCAGGATTATTGGTTTTTATCTGCTCGGCTGTTGACCATTTGGACTGGACGTCATCATCATCAGCTGTCACGAGCATCACACCTGAAATAATCGTCATATTCGAGAAAAATCTTTTTTATATTGGCGCGCTCTCGTTGAACGGAATTTCGTAATTTCATAATGTCTAGAACATTTTTTGTAGATACTATTAGAGAAATTCATTCACAGATAGATTGTTGGACCTACTTTATAACATGGTCGGATTTGTCAAGCCCAGCCCAAACATTTGAACATACATAAGCCGACTAAAGAATGAGCCCAACCTATGAATCAATTAGTCTGAGTATCCAAATATAATTTAATATCAGCGCATTAGGCTTAATTTCGCGAATACCTCAAAGCGTTCCGAAATCAAATTAAGACGCGTTGGACTATCTTGGCCACCTCATCTTTATACCTAAGAATTTAGCTATTCTTAGCTAAAAAAATATCGCAACTTTACATGCAAAGAAAACTAAGATTTCTTAGATTTGTCTACAACTAGACCCCTGTAGACGCGAAGATACCGCGCGCACTTACACCGCGATTCTGTCAGAGTATTTTCGCGTATCAGCTTTGTTTTTCTTTTGTTTCCGCCCCGGGGACGTATTTGTTATGAAGATTTCAACTTGGTGTTATCGGTTTTCCTTTATTTCTGTGCACAATATCTTGAGGAGTTTTGTATTTTCTGATGTTTTTCTTGCTAAAAAAGAGAACCTATTCTAATATTCTTTAATATTAATTAATTGTAGCTTATTTTTTTATTTGAAAGTTGCCCGGAAGTTTGTTGCACCAAACTCTATTTAACCCATCAATCCATTGAAAATCTATAGTGTCTGCGATTCCCACGATCAAGGTTATATTAATGAACGGGTACATAAAATTTTCAAAGTACAGACTATGATTCAGCATTTTAAGTGTTAAGGCCATCTCCCGAGCAAACGACCTTGACCATACATTTGCCGCGTCGCCGAGATCGCACCAAAACTTACTTACCTTACTTTTTTTTACTTATCTTTTTTTACTTTTTTACTTATCTTAGTTCAAAATCTAAAAAAAATGTAAACGTGGAATATATAGTTTATGATATTGTCGATCTATTCGCGTGTGTTTCAAATAACAGTAATTTGTAAATACTGAGGAGATGCTGAATGTATGCTTGAATTTTAATAAATCGGTTTTACTTTGGAAGCTGATATCATTAGTATAATAAACAAAAATAGAAAATTTAAAACGTGGAAAGGAATGTTGATATGCTGAAGATTATTGCTGTATTTTTATAACTTTGTAGCTTTCAAATTATGAGTTTATAAGGCCCTAAATACGGTAAATTACGGAATCTCCGCCCGCCTTTAAGAGTAGTACATAAAAAGTATTCTATGTCCTTTTCCGGGACTCAAAGTATGTCTATACCAATTTCAGCTGTTTGGGCGTGAACACACAGACAGATATACTTTTGCATTTATAATATTAGCATAGATTACACAAATAATGAATATTTTATACCTCTAATGTAATTGAACAAGATGTAAAGTTGGTGTTAACTGTTAGCACGGGTTTAGTTGTGAAGGTACAGCTGATGTAAACAAGTTTTGACATCGTGGTCTCTGAATGGCGTATCAATTATTTAGAAGATTTTCGATTCAAATCAGACCCAGAGACGTATTTCACTTGACCAGTAGGCTGCAATAATTATATTTTACCACTAATAATAAATCACAAAAATAAATAATGTTCTTGAAAGTAAGTACGAAAGTGTAAATTAACCTGCGCCTTACTAAAGCGTTTTCTTTAGCGTTTACGAGTGACAATTGCAACGCTTTGCTTCTAAATAAACCTTTAAACTATTATTATTATTATTGTTGGCCCACTGCATCCCACTACTACTTTTATTCCATAATTCGCGATCTTGTGATGTTACTGGCCACTCTTTTTCGAACGCATTCAATTCCTCGCGCCGCCTTTTTTTGGGTCGGCCTCTATTACGCTGACCAGTCGGTAGCCACTCCGAAATTAGTCGCGCCCATTGAATTAACTAAACAGAAAATAAAATAACAGTAACTGAACTATCCACCAACGTATTTATAAAGCTCGTCAAGCAAAATATCCCTAATCAAATATTTGTCCAAATACGTCCCTGTATTAATAAGATGGGTTTTCGAATTCCGGACTGAGTCGTTACTCTGAATAAATTTCAATCAATTATAAGGGTGAGGTCTCGATAGTTTCATCGGTCCGATCTCTTTGAATATTCAATCGACATCTTTGACGTATGCTCTCAACTACTCAGCAATTTACAGAATAAACCACTGAGCCAACGTCTTAGCTCGTGCTCCATTACTGAATACATTCTCCAATAACATTTGTAGTCAAAATTAAAGCATGATTCTTATATTTCTTACATAGTTATAATTTGCGTAAAAAGATGTGTCAATCTGTTACTGTTTTACGCTTAAATAGAAAAAGAAATTTGACTCCTGAATAAAGATAATTTCTTATCCTAAAAGAATTATTCTTGACAATGGCGCATAGAATTTATTTACAAAAAAAGATTTATATCGTCGTCACTAAGTTTTCAAGTTAAGTCGTCGTTTTATTCTAATATATACAATGAGGAATTGGCTTAATTCAAGCAATGATAACCAAAAGACACAGCTATGTAGATGACTAAGCCCCATCTGATGTAAATATTCCCGAAATTCAACGCACGCGATGACCAGGGTCCAGCGTGTCCGGTATTCGCTCGCAATTTGTGCGCTATGTGGAGCAGGGGCTTAAAGACGATAAGACGGTCTTATCGTGTAAGACGTTGTGTAGAGCAGGACCTTAAAGCGTGTACGAGATTCCGGGCAACCGCCGCATGGCGGGAATTTCTCATACAATTCTAATTTGATACTGAATTCTTTGTGAGAATTCTTGAGTCCTGCACAAAATCTGACGTTTTAATTGTATTGCAAAGGGATGACTCTCATTTTGCGGTAGGTTCTATCGTTCCCGCAACTCTGCCTTAAGCGATGAGTGGAGCACCATGAGGTTTTAGTGGGTAGACCACGCAGGAGGGACTCCGGCCGATATCCCCAGTTTGCCGGGGATGTGTAACGCATTACCCCATGTAAAAAAATAGGGATAATTCTCATTAGATATCATATTTTTAACTATATCCATCTTAAATATGCCAAAAGTTAGTAACATTTACCATTTATATCCGCTGCAATATAATAAAAAGTATCGAAGGTATTTTCTTTGTACTTATATGTACTCATATCTTACGTACGGACGTGTGTTTAAAGTGATATGTAAAGTAATTTGAAAATTCTCTATGTACATGAATTATAGTTTCAAATTAAATAACACTATTCTAAAGCCGATATTATATAAATAATTTGCAAACTACAAGATATGTAGACAAACAAAAACTACGCGCATCTGTAAGCTCACACCGCAAAGTTTTCCATAATCCATACTTGTAATTTATTGGATCAATATTGCCCGTAGGTCGAATACCCCAAACGCGGTTATGGCGAGGTAATGGTTATCGCTGGTTTAATTACGCCAGAGCCAAGACAATGGTTAATAAGAAGGTTAGGCACTATCGCATGATTTACGCGATCCACAACCCCCTCCACAGATTACGAGAGGGCTAAATATGTGATTAATTTTAACGTTGGGCTGGTATTAAAACGTCATATCAGCGGTACTATTAGATACTTAGGTAGCCAACCGTGCTATTTATAGCCAGTATACACCGTACAATGTCTAAAGCGGCGCGAAGGAAACTACATAAATCTAATATGGTTATTTAACTTCATGTATAACATAATAAAAAAAATCATATTAATTTTCTTCGGTAATGATAATAATTAATAACTTAGTCAAAATGACACTGACTTGATCGTGTAATATATTTTATCGATATCAAGTAGACAAAAAAAATGCTAGATATAATGCTACTTTGTTGCACCAAAAAGAAGCAATCCTATATTATTTTTGCTAAATAACATTAGCTAAATAACTATCTAGCCCTAGAAGCTAAGCCATTATTTTTGTAACGTAATCCCAAAACTAGGAAAGTCCACGCGAGGCATTAAGTAGAATCAGGGGGAAGCCTCGCTGATTTCAGGGGATCGCGTGGAATTCACCAACTAAGTACGCGCGGGTGGACTACTAAATGCTTTTTACTGTGTAAACGTACGAGATCTACATAAGAGGTGAAGTTTCCAAGGATTTTAGATGGTAATCGGGCTCTCGATGTGATTTTTGAACGTAGCTTTTTAAAGTTTTAAAAGTCTGTATTGCTTTGGTTGTCTGATCTCATTTTTATGCTTTACACTGATATAAAATATACTTTTATGATACACAATCTGTATTACGCATAAAATTACACATGAGTATAATATTTCTTGTCTTTCTTACCGACCATTGACGAGTTTTATCGAAGGGCCGAATTTTTTAATGCCCTTCCGACGAATGGTTCATCGTTCCTTTCTGACAGTCAGATGATCAGCCTGCATTATGCACACTTGAAAATAGCAACGTTATTATTCTAAAACTGGAATCTAGCCCCCCGAACTTCAAAACGAGAGAAGAGAGAAATATTATGAAAAAATTGTAAAGCAATATTTTATAGATAGTAAATACATTTTGATTTTTGTGTACTTATTCAAATTCCTATATTAATAGTAGAATGTATGCTGGATACAAAGCCCTGCTAGAAACCCGTCATCGCAAGATGGCTGGCGTGTCGGTGTACGGCGAGCGGCCGAAGTTCCCGCGCCCCGGGCTGCGCCCATCTTAATATTAGCGGATAGCCAACAGACATGAATATTTACTTAGCGCTATACCCACCAGCACTGGAAACGCAAATGCGCGATGATTACAGCAATTGTTTGAGTTTTTATTTACGGTAATACGGAGGTTATTTATACGAGATTTTTTAAGTTTATGTGGAACGCGGAAATTCATATTGACATATAACATTTCTATAAAGCAGTATACAACTTGACTGTTTTTATGCAGAATAGTAACACTATAGTTTGTTCGTTCTAAGATGATATGGGTGACATTTCTCATATTCCTTGCTACGGATTTTTTTACAAGAAAACAAAAAAAATCAGAATATAATAAATAATTATATTTCATCAACAAAAATAAATGTTTCCTGTAATTGTAAATGAATAAAAATGAAAAGTTGCTAAATGCTAACTTATTGATATAAAATTATAAATATTAACTTTGAAATAGGAGTAAAAAATTATTGTTACGAAAATATTTGAAAAATGTCAGATGCATGAAACGGAACTTATGTCAATAGAGATTGACACAGTTGAATCGAAATCAAATCGATAAAAAAGGGCGGCCATCTTAAATCGCCGGCGTCACTCTGAAACATCAGTACGAAATCGATAATTTCGATTGCAATTCCTTTACGAGGTGATTCGATATTTTTAAATTATTCGATTAATTTTTTAGGTAACTTCCCTACTATTGTCAATTATAATGTGTCACGCATATCATCATAAAACGAACAAACTATAGTCAATGTCTTTTTTGGTTTAATATTTTGAAAGTAGATAATATCTTTAGGGAACAAATTGGATTGAATAAGGAACGATGCTATTTCAATATTTTAGATCCCTAAAATATTGAACAAGTCACACGAACGTGCTTCCTAAGTTTTTGACTAAGTTTTTGTCTTATGTAACGTAAAAAAATTTGTGAGTATGTTCAAATAAAACTAAGCATACAAAACTCTTTCCATCTCCTTAATGACATACATCTTTATATTAGCCACATATTTCCACTCGCCCGATCCCGTATTTACAAACTACGGCATTTCCCTCACGTCACTACCCCATTTCAATTTCAATAGCAAACATTGGTCCGCCAAGTTTTCACCAAATCAAATTTAAAATATGGATATTTTCATGCAGATTGAACCCTCGGACCCGTGCGGGTGACAAGTGCGGTGTACCCCTGGTGTACCCCCGGGGGGACCGAGGGGACCATTGTCCATGGAACTTGCATAGTTTCACAACACCTCGACCAAAACTCATTTTGTACACGTGATGAGGATGGGATGTGTTTATTTTTATAAGTAACAGATGCTCCACAGTTTGACACTGCATGGCATCTTAGATTTTTGTAACTTTGGCTATTTATGGCAAAAGATTACCCGTAACAACTTAGTAAATTAATACGAACTTATTGAAAATTATTTTAGTGTAGCTGTGTTTGCTTCTATTTACCGCTGTGCTGACGAAGCGGTGGTAGACATTATTGTAGACTCGACATTAAAAAAGAATAGCAATTTTTAAATTGAAGAAAATTAGTTGATTTTGAGTTCGTCGATCGATTTAAGTTAGTCGAATTACTAGTTATAGTACCGATTTGTGAGCAATAAAGAGTTGTCTATCTATTTTCAATATCCCTTCAACACAACAAATGTTACATTGATAATGCATTGATATAACAATACTCCTTAAAGATGATATCAGGATTTCATCACAAAGACATCAACAAAATATTTTTCAACGTCGCTTGACTACCCCGCGGCCCTTCAGGAAGGCCCAATGATTCGAAATTAAGCTTTATGCAGTGGAAAATGATAAATTTATGGGAGTCCGGTCTCCTTGGGCGACGATCGTCTTGATTTTTATGGCCGACGCGACGCGTTTGCATAATATAATGCGGCTTTTTACCGTTCGTTTTTATTATGTTGTCTTATTTGAATAATTATTACAATTGAAATTTCATATAGATGTTGGGGAACATTGTTTGTTTTGGAACGGTCTAAAGTTTTCTGGTTTTTGAGTCTGCAACAAAGTGTGGTGTGTATCTTCCTTCAAGGCTATGTTCATTATCCCCCTCACCAATAAAAAATATTCATTTGGTACGGTGGTAATATGCTGTACAATGTTGTGTCCTTATAAGATACATTGTAGAAGTCGCTCGAAAGACATAGACAAAACATTGTATAGCTTATTCATTGTATAACATGTATTCGTGAAATGAATGATGTGTATTTTTTTAGTGACCGACCGAACTTTCGGTTTCAGTTTCGGTTTCGGCCAGTTTCAGCCAAAAAATCCAGTTTCGGCCTTAATTTCGGTTTCGGCCAAAATATAGCCGAAACTTTCGGCCTTGCCGAAACTCTAGTGTTCGTGTGTCGTTCGGTAAACTCGTGCTTGCTCGCTGGTGAGACCCCGGCTCATCTCGCCACCGTCCATATTTTAATTCACCGTCCATAGTTTTGCAAATTACTGCCAAATTACTAAGTATTTATTTTGTTTTTCTTAGCACGTCTTCGTTTTATTTTCATCAAATTGTCTAAACTTATTCTTATCGAACATGAGAGATTTGAATTTTATTTCTAAACGACAAACGCACGTGCTATGTTCTTATTTTAACAATATTTCCCAAACAAAGGATTAAGTAAATAAAATAAATTGATTAAATTGTGTGTGAACTTTGTTTACTAAATAAGTAATTTTGTTTGACTATGAGATAATAGGAGGATAAAGCTTGCGAGATTTATCTAGTCAATCATCTCGCTTCATTCTTTTCCTTTTACCACGCGTTTTATTTATATTTAAAATAATAAACCTTTAAATATGGACGCGCAGTCTCACAGACCGTTCCTACTCTACTATAATCGTATCTACCCCACTTCCCCCTAAGCTTCGCACTTGCAGCCCTCATTACACAAGCTGACAAAAATATTTTTTCTGGTGCCTGTTACTTAATGACTATTATTATCCGATTATTTGCATTGAAAATTAACCAGAAACATAAATTTAAAAAAGAAAGTATGCTTTAATAGTCTAGCTCTAGGCGAAAATAAATAAAAATTTAAGATTTTAAAAATTCTCAGAGACGCTAGTCGTGACGAAGATAAAGGGTTTGGGGATATCAGAGTTGGAACGGGAAGTTTTCCGCTGGCACTTATTGTGCGTGTTTAATTTTTTTAGAGAAATTATGAGTTTTATGTACTTTAAAGCGTAAAAAGTTTTTGCTGTATTTGCGGAAAATTTATTAAAGTAAGAGCGAAAAAGTTACTTGCACCGATTAATAAAAGGATTTATCAAGCCTTTGAAACTAATTTACAACTTCTAATTAAAAACAAAAAAATATATATGGGTGCCTCATATCTCACGTACTTACTTATGAAAGAGGCATGCTACAAGCTATCACCTAAATACAAAAATATCAATTTTTAAACATAAATTATATATATTTTTTCCTTCTAATACTGTTTTCAAGTTTTGTTAAATTGCAAGTTTACTTAGTAATTTCGTTTTGAATTTCGACCGCGGTCTGTGAGACTGCATGTCCGTGTTTCCCATACAAAGAATATGATTGCAATTGATTGTTTTTCAATAGTATGAAATGTCTTGAAATAAATTCTGCTCATGTTTTTAAAAGGTTATTCTTCGTTCTAATACATTAAAACTTAGAATCGTATAAAAACGGAATATGATACTGAAAAGTTTCTAGGAAACATATTTGAGTCTAAGATTAATAATATTTGTTTTAACAAATGTCACAACAAGTAAAAATTGCAATTCGGCACTTTTTCT
The DNA here is from genome assembly GCA_905333045.1 of Lysandra bellargus. Lineage (NCBI taxonomy): Eukaryota > Metazoa > Arthropoda > Insecta > Lepidoptera > Lycaenidae > Lysandra > Lysandra bellargus. The sequence goes on from HG995334.1 coordinate 10,339,899, forward strand.
TATGTGTTAACAAATGATACAGAATAGTAAATTTCAGTAAATAATCGTCATTTTAAATGTTTTATCAAGTTTCGGTTTCGGTTTCAGTTTCGGCCGAAACTGAGAGCAAGGCCGAAAGTTCGGTTTCGGTTTCGGCTGAAAAATGAGTTTCGGTCGGACACTAGTATTTTTGTTTGGAATATTATAAGTATACTAGCTGTCCCGGAAAACGTTGATTTGGCATAATATAAAGTATTTCGCCCATATTATTGAAGTGACAAAATAAGTATGTCGCCATGGCACAAACAATGGTTGCCGTCAGTCTCAGGTTGTAATAATTTACTATTATTTATTCAACAAATGCACTTATCAGTATATAAAGTACCCAGTAGCCGATTCTCAGAACTACTGAATATGCATATAAAATTTGGTAAAAATCATTAAAGCCGTTTCGGAGGAGTTCGCTGACTAACATTGTGATACGAGAATTTTATATATAAGAAAGATTATAGTAGAGTCTTATCACAACTTGTGGCATTTGACCTGACATTCGGATATAAAAAAATATTTATGGCAAAAACTTAATATAAGGTAAACTTAATATGGTAAAATCATGGCTCTTTTATTTGCCTACGCACTAGGTAAAAACACTACCCCATGTCAATTGGTACGTTGCAAAAGGTCGCATAGGTTTCATCCGCGTTTAACTTCTGAATTCCCCGACAAAATATATGGAGATTTGGATCACGTAGGACGGACTCAACCCTTCATGGATAATATCTTTAAAAGTTCGCCCGCTCCCCTCTCTCTGGGGGCGACTGCTGATCTTAAATTTGGCTACCTATCAAATACTATTAGAACGGAATATAACAAATATTTTCTTTTTACAAATAAATATATAAAAAATATGTAAATAAAAAGATTTTCGTAGCTCCTCCGTAGCATATTCGTAGACCTAGCTTTAGCATAGTACGTTCCTACTTCCTAGCACCTTCGTTACATCTTCGTAGCACATTCATAGCTCTTGCGTAGCAACTAGTAACTTCATAGTACGTATTCACTCACGTAACACTTATATAGCTTGTAGCTATAAAATATAGCTTTGTATTTCACATAATTAAGAATCAGGTAGCAATGTTTTTTTTTTTTATATCTTGTATAGTTTAAAGGAGACTGGGCACATTTGTATGGGAAGTGGTCCGTGAACCAATACACATACCGTTGATGTATTATTGTAGGGATACCTCAACTAGATCCTTGTGCAAAGGGGCATTAATCCTTCAGGCCCCGCGCGAGCACCGGTGATCGCGACAACAATAGAATACAATAGCAATTCCTGGAAATTCCGACTGAAGTATTAAAATCTAACCCGGCAGTTTTGAAAAAAAAAATACTTTACAACTCGGTCGAGTTAACTCCGTAGTCCGTACCTGGCGGCCATACTACATAATATATTTTTTTGCAAAACGTTTTAGTTGAGTATTTTTATCTTTATACCTAATATGTATTATCTTTTGCTCAGTCTCCTTAGTGGGTTTGACACTGACCTCCAATAAACAAATTGTCTAAGCTGTCAAACTGACAAATGTCAAATTAGTACGAATTACATGTCGCCTTCGGTGAACAAACTAGGGATTGTCCTGGAGGATCTGAATCAATTGGGTCATATTAAGGTCACGCCTTTATCTTCATAATTAAAAAAAATGCAAATAAAATAACTTGTTTTCCTCCTTCTAGTATTCCTTAGACCAGTGTTTTTACATTTTAGAAAACGCCAATCACTTAGCACACATGCATCTGGGATAAACTTAGGTTTTTCGAAGGACAGAAACAACTGAAATTCAGTTTCTTCAGTTTCGTTCGAATTATAAGTTCGAGATCTTTCAATGAGATTGATTTTACGGATGAAATATCTGGCAATCAATAAAAGATTGGTATCCTCGATCTTTTAGTCACAGCCTATGGGTTCAGGAAGCGTGGGCCTTGCTACTTGAGCGTTTAGTTCGATCTTAGCGCATGCTGTCGAAAGGCTTGTCGTGTCGGCGTGGCGTTAGTTCGCTCTAATTATGTATCGTAATAAGTTAATAAGTGACTTTATTGTATTCAGACAAGCACAATATGTAACAAGTTTCTTTACTACCCAATACAAATATACTTTTTTACAAAAATACACGTGTTTTGATATTTTAATCCTTCGATCGTGGATTCATGAAAATCTATTGTTTACGCGGTCGAATTCGACCGCTTGGGAGTTGTTAGGTTAAAGTTGTATTTATTTATTTATGAAGGCTATAATTGAAAAAAAAAAGCCTCAAGAAAATGAAGCCAGTGTACCAACCTGAAATGAGAACAAAAAAACTATTTAGGTGGCAAATAAAGTTTTTGCAGAAAGGATTTTACTGAACAAACAATTGCAAAAACATTTTGTATTTTGAAAAAAAAAATTAGTACTACTTAAAACCTAAAAGTCAGTATAATTATAGACATTTGAGATGGCAAGTGACTTGCAGAGAAAATGATAAGACATATTATAGAGATAAAAATGCTCAACTAAAACGTTTTGCAAAAAATATATTATGTAGTATGTTAGCTCGACCGAGTTGTAAAGCATTTTTTCTCGAAACTTCCGGGTTAGATTTTGATGCCCTTTTGCACAAGGATGTAGTTGAGGTATCCCTACAACAATACATCAACAGTATGTGTATTGGCTCACGGACCACTTTTGCTCAGTCTCCTTTATGATTTTTTATTAAAATATAAATTTTAGAAAAATCTGTTTCCTAACTCCAGTAATCTCCACATTACTTCCACAAATCTCAAAACAAAACCAAAATACAATCTCCATTATAATCTTCGATTTTAATCTAATCAGCGATCAAACCTAAGAGGTTGATTTAATTGCGCGACGTACCATTCTTCATTATTTAAGCATGGCTCAGTTAATTAGTTCATAAAAGTAACAAGGCATTTCCATCGCCGGGCGGCACCGGAGCAAGCGGATGCAATTACGCTTTTATGAAACTGTTGTGTAAAAGCATCATGAAATCACGTTACAGTGAATTATTAAATCGTGCATCATCATCACCATCGCATAACAATCAATTACTTTACTTCGATATATTAGTACTCAAAAGCTAGTTAGTAATCAAATCAACAAATCACCATATTTTCAGTCATCTGAGATGAGATTTTGCGGATTGATAACTATATTTTCTCCTTTCTAGGCACTTAAAGTAATCCCATAGCCATTCTTAATTTTAACAAAGTCGGTACAGCTTAGTCTCGATAAATTTACAAACAGACAAAATTTCGCATTTATAATATTAATTTTTCTACAGCTACTCAATTCCTTTCAAAATCCTATAAACAGAACAGTGTAAAATCATATTCCTTGTGCCCAGTAACGGTTATTTTGTCAGTATATTTCTCTGCGAAATTGCTACCGAAGTAATTTGGGGAAGCAAGTTGAACTCCATGGATCATCTCATGGAAATAGGTCAAAGGACCCCCGGGCCTGGGGGACGCCCTGATAAAACTTTCAAACAAAACTTTTGTTTTGAGCACCTTCCTGTACTGCTGACAATGGAGCTGTAAATTGCTTAAAATAAAGTCTTTTGAAGGCTTTTTTTAATTACGCAATAATGTCCACCTGCGCGAGCGGCAATTTAAAGTTTAAGATTTAAAAATGGATGAAAAAGTAAAAAACCTTGCTGAAAATGTTGCGTGTTTGATAAAGAGTTTATTTACTTTTTGAGAGGAGAAACACATTCTTCATTTTTTATTTACACCACTTCAATACATACATTAAAAAAGTGTATGTCCGTCTGTTATCTCTTTACGCTCAAACTACCGTTTGATTTGAAGCGTTAATCCTTAGACTTTGAATCCCGGAAAGGAACGTAGAATAGTGTTTACCCCGGAAAAATATTGCACAGTTCCCGGAAAAAAATCAATTTCGGTGGTCAAAATTCAGGTTTTTTTTTATTCAAGAGCCTTTAAAAATAATAAGCAAGATAGACTGTAAAATGTCTCTCAAAATATATCACAACTACTTCTGATTGTACTCAGTAAATACCGCCTTTTCATTTGTAAATAGCAAGGGTTACCAAAAAAAGGGCAACATGAAAACAAATAGGTTGGTTTGTACCAGGCAATCAGTAACTCGCGGTGGTCGCAAACAGGGGACGATGGGAATTGATGCTAACGTGTTTTTTACGATGGAGTTGTTTGCTATATCTTTATTCCCTCCCCTAGCTGGATTGTTTTGGGCTATGAGAGATTTCGGTTGACCGACAATGTAAAAAGTGAGGCGTCTATTTGTCGAAACTATTATTATCTTAATTTTGAAATGTAACCTGTAAACTCTATAGTAACGATTAAGTTAAGTACTTACTTGTTTGTCCATTTAAGTTTCATTGTTCAACTAGACATTTCATCCTTCGTATATATTTTCTTTTATATTTAAAGTCATAAAATAATGTTTCGGCTCTTTGATAATATTATAGGTCTTTAAATCTGCAACCGATAGGCGTGGCAGCTAAGCACTAAGCAGTTCTCAATGAGTGTTTTAGTTTTTGTTGTGGCATGCAATTATAGATACTGATTATTGACTTACTTGTAAAATATTTTACTTTTTGGCATTTTATTAACATCCGCATTATATTATATCTGTAGCTATATTACGTCCTAGGAATTTCGTGAGCTAAAATTGCTATAACAAAGTATCAGGTAGCTCTGCAGCGGAAATTCCGACTGAAAGCCTCGCCAATATCTAGGCCGGCTGCCAGCGCGCCCGACTGGAACTGAACTTGTGTTAGAACCGAAGATATTACGACGTTATTGCTTGTATGTCGTTCATATATTTTATGAGCGGAAAACTAGGTATAATATAGAATGTTCCCTACAACTCTACAAGGCGCAGGTTCGGCCTCATATGGAATATTGTTCTCATCTCTGGGCAGGGGCGCCAAAATACCAACTGCTCCCTCTGGATCGTATCCAACGAAGGGCCGCTCGAATTGTTGACTGCCATAGTGTTTCAAACAGCTTGGACCCCTTGGAATTACGCCGAGATGTAGCATCACTCTGCATCACGCATCACGGGGAGTGCTCTGAGGAATTGTTCGAAATCATATCACCTGCAACTTTTCGCCATCGTCCCACGCGAAAAACATACCATCCTCATCACCTTCATGAATGGCAGTCTTCCACAGTGCGTTTTTCGCGTAACTTTCTGCCGTGCACTGTAAAACTCTGGAATGAACTGTCACCAGCAGTTTTTACCTATACGACCTGCAAACCTTCAAGAAAAGAGCGTATTCCCTCTTAAAAGGCCGGCAACGCACCTGCAGCTCTTCTGATGTTGCGAGTGTCCATGGGCGACGGTAGTTGCTTAACATCAGGTGACCCGTTTGCTCGTTTGCCCCCTTATTTAATAATATATATATATATATAAAATAGAACCTCTATTTGATCACTTGTATCTTAGCATAACAGATAATTAAGTTTTGCATTTTAGCAGGACGATTGAATTCATAAGTTATTAATGGCCGCACTTATGTGAACATTTTGACGTAAACTCCACACATTTTTGTCAAACTCTTAATTTAATTAGAGTTGAAAATCATTCAATGCCTCTTAGTCCAGCTGTGAGATCAATACCTGCGTATTAATTAGATGCATAATTAATATACACAGTTTTTATATATGCTCTTAAAAACAGTCTTACTTTCATAGAAAAAATTACATAGCCGAGTGTTTTTACCGTACATACTATCAGAGAATATGGAGGTGATGGACCTATGTAATTTGGTCGGCTTGTGTCAAGTCCAACCGATAGATCACAACAAACTAACTAGACGTAAACCCGACTAAATAAAGTAGTCGCCTGCCTTAGTCAATTCCTCTGATAGGTTCTCTATTTACTGCACTATTTTTTTTATTTATTTCTCCGAATCACGGCCAACAAATAAGATCGTCGTTGGATTGACAGAGGTAATTTATTTATGCGATTTATTGTCGCAGTGGGGAGGCCGGGCAAACATTGACTCGTCGAAGTGTTTGCGTATCGGTGGCGAGCTCCTTCCTGCGATTTTTAACAATATGGCCGCCGATATTGCGAACAATTTTGTGGGTTTGTAACTGACACGCCCCGGTAAAAAGTGTGGCATTTTTTAAAGATCTATTTTTATGGGGAGGCAATTTTTTTATTTTGTAGTAGTAGTTAGTTAGCTGTAAGATATTATAAAAACCGGCCAAGTGCGAGTTGGACTCGCCCATGAAGGGTTCCGCAGCAGCAATAAGGTTTATTTTTATGAAATTTAAGGGTTTTTGATATATTTTTATTTAATGAAAGTTAGATTAAGGTTTGGCCTAGATATGGAGACCCCTAAATTTTTTAAAATTTTTTCCCCATTTTTATATCAAAATCTTAATGCGGTTCACAGTCTACATGTACTTACCAAGCTTCAGTACTATAGCTCTTATAATGTCGGAGAAAAGTGGCTGTGACATACGGATAGACAGACAGACAGACAGACATGACGAATCTATAAGGGTTGCGTTTTTTGTCATTCGGCTACGGAACCCTAAAAAGCAAGTACTTGTATAATAGCACTATTTTTAGTAACATCAATTAATATAGTACACATTTTAGAATGAAGTAGCTAAAAGCGAATGTACTTTTTGTATCACTTAATCCACATTCTAGTACTTAATAATAATTATATTAATAGCTATGACAGCTATTTTACAAACATTAAACAGGTAAAATATTCTATACGGTAAACGAGAATGTCTTACAATATTTCCTAATATTATTATCCCTTGTCATAGTCAATCACATCAATAAAGGCGAGTAATCATGTATATGAAGCCTATCAGAAGTGATCAAAGCATACCCGGGAACAATTATTCGGTTTGCTGATGATAAATTGACTTCATAACATGAGCCAGAGCACTTTTTGTCTGTACGTCGAGAGTGATGCGCCCCGCGGGCTACATGGGGAGTGTGGAAGATGCTTTTTGTTGGTAAATATAATATGTAATGGTCAAAAGTCAAAGGAACAATATATTCTGTAAGTATCTTTGGAAGTGAAAATCCCGGCATAACTTACATAGTAAAACTAATGTAATCTTTTCTAAAATCTCTGTTTTAAAAAAGATGCTATTTCCAGAGCAGACTTTTTATGCTATTTACATACAGCTTAAAAAAATGTACACACCAAGTTAAAATATTTAAATTAACAGGTATGAAAATTTAGTTTGTTATTATTTTTAGCAATATTCCGCGAAATAAACTTCCACCTTTAAGTAAATGAGTGAGTGCACGCATAGGCATGCGTACAGCACCTCCCTCCTCCCACACTGCCTATGCGTACACTCGCATGCAAGAACTTGCAAACACCACCACCACACAAGCAATAATGTTGGCAAATCCGTGCAAGGCGCCTTGCAATTTTCATTTGCGGAAGCCAAATCACGCCCAACTTTAATACAAACTTTAACAAGTAAATCAAAATTATTGTATCCATAATATTATTGTATCTGAAATATTTTTTTAGTCTTTCATGACGAGCACGAGCACATCGGGGCTGATAAAACTTACGACCTAATTTTAAAACATTTCTGGTTTCCGGGCTTAAAGCAATTTGTTCTAAAATATACTTCACACTGTTTGGTTTGCATTTCAAAGAAACGAGTCCCAAGAGCCCCTCGTCAGCCTATTACATCATGGGAAAAATCTGATGTTCCATTCGAGGTTATTCATGTAGATGTTTTAGGTCCACTGCCAGAGTCTAATGGCTATAAGTTTGTACTAGTTTTGGTTGACTCCTTTACAAAATTTTGTTTACTTTATCCCATATACAAACAAGACACTAATGAATTAAAACGAGTATTTAATAGTTCCATTTCTTTGTTTGGAGTCCCTAAATTAATAGTTTGCGACCGTGGCCGCATGTTTGAGTCTTCAGCTTTTACAAGTTGGATATCCGATATGGGCAGTGATATTCACTACATAACGCCCGAAATGCATCATTCCAATGGGCAGGCCGAGCGTTATGTAAGAACCGTTTTTAACTTACTTCGTGTCGAAGTAAATTTTAAAACTTCAAATTGGTCTGATACTTTGTGTAAAATACAGTTACTTTTAAATGTTACTAAGCAAAAGACCACACAATATTCTGCTTTGTATTTATTGATCGGTACTAATGCGACCACTCCCGTGATTCGTGCACTGATCCGAGACGTTGCCGTCGAGAGCTCCAGTCCCAACCGTGAAGCCATGAGAGAACTTAGCAGGAGCGCAGCCAAGGCATCACTCGATAAGAATCAAGGTGCTCAGGATTCTAGGGTAAATCGTCAGAGACACCCGCCGAGAAAGTTCCAGGTGAACGATCAAGTTTTCGTAGTCAAGTACACCCAATCCACTGGGAAACTCGACCCTGGAATGAGGGGCCCGTACCGCATCATCAAGATCTTACCAAGTGACCGGTACGAGCTGAAGTTACTGAGTGGGGTGAGAGGCAAGACGACTCAAGCCGCAGCTCAATACATAATCCCATGGAAAGGCGAATAGTGTCCCAAAAGTTGTGCTGCGTTTTTTGAAAGTGAGTCTGATTTTAAACGTCTAATGTGTTCATTTTTGTTTTTAGTGCATTGGAAACGCGTTTCGGCTACATGTCTGAGTAGACTGAGTCAGGTCTCGACAGATTTGCAGCCGCAGCACTGGTGGGTGCAGACTGCAGTCCCGGTAAACGTGTTCCCTGAACGCGTATCAGACACAGACTTAGCAGCCGCAGTGCTGGTGGGCGCAGTCCCAGTCAACGTGTTTACTGAACGCGTATCAGGCACAGACCTGGCAGCCACAGTGCTGGTGGGCGCAGCCCAAAAAACATGTTCTCTGAACAGATATAAGGCGCAGACCTGGCAGCCGCAGTGCTGGTTTACTTTGACGAGGAAAACTTGTACAAGTTAAAGTGTTTATGATTGGGACGCTTCGAATGAGATGTATGCACGTTTGTTGAAAGAGAAGTGTCTTGAAGTGAGAAGCTAATGTTGCGTTAGTTTGATGAACGAGGGCCTTGTAAGAGTGATGAATGGAAGACTAGGCACTATCGTGCATGATGTGGTTAACTAACATTCGTATGTTTAACATTACAGATGACTGTGACGATGACCCCGAGGATTCCGGTGCATCAACGAGTGCACTCGCTGACCCTGCTACCCTCCCGAGAGTCGAGGTGCCACATGCGGGCGAGGAAGGCGAACAAGATACTCCCATGAGTTCAAGTCCAAGCAGCTCCCCAGAAGATATTGCTGGTGCAGCCGAGGACGGTGCACGATCAGGATAGGCCGTATCAGCTAATAATCGTACCCCAGAACAGGCAACACCGATCCCCACTACCGCCCTATATAAGCAGAAGCATAACCAGGCAAGGGCCTCTTTGCTGCCCGTTCATCGACCGGTAAGGTAGTTGTTTTCGGTGTTACGCGTTCTGGAGGTTAGTCTCTTATTGTTATATTTGATCTATTTTGTATCAGTGCTTTATTTTAAAAGTGTTAAAGTGATTATTGTGATTTGTGAGTAATAATTAACGATTGTCTATTGTAATGAATTTTGATTAATTAGTAAATTGTTAATTTTAGGTCAATAAAAATTGTTTTTTTTTTTTATGTTTCATCACTTCTGATTCCTAAAAATATAGATTGTGGTTAAACGTGTCATTTTAACATACTTACACTTTTACCCTTTGTTCTCAAAGTACATATTAAGGATTTCACATATCGAATTTTACTATCTATACAAAAACATGTCTCCACACTCTCTGCGCCGGTTCCCCGCCCGCGGCCTATTGTCGTGTCGCATTAACCAGAATCGCATCATAACTCCCGATAATCTACGTTTATTGGCTCCGTTCGCTGCTTTATTACTCTTCAAACATATACCCCATGTACCCCGTACGAACGCAGGATTTGGGGATATTTTATACCTTTATTATTTTTTATTTTAGCTCCGTATCTCCATGTATTTATGATATCCGGATGATGTGGATACGAGTTCGAATCCTAGTTTTCTTATGTTGCATGCAACAATTTCTTACATTGTAACAGCAACGCAGTTAATATTAGAGTAAAACATCGATGTTAGATATCGTAATAATTATAATTTGTTTATTTGGTTGTATGGAATTCTGTAAAAGAGAAGGGCTACTAAAAATCCATTACTTTTGGCCATGGTAAAATGTACGATCCCTTGGGATTTTCATTTGCGGAAGCCAAATCACGCCCAACTTTAATACAAACTTTAACAAGTAAATCAAAATTATTGTATCCATAATATTATTGTATCTGAAAAAATAGCTTGTGATGCTGTGAAATATTTTCATGCGACGTAAATCAGTGCAGCCGTAAGCTATTACAATAATAATTACACAGACAAGAGTACAATCTCGAACGGCCGTTATACTAAAGACAATTCATTATTAGCGGGCCGTTATGGAGGCTATAATCGCCGGTTATCGCCCTTTTATCGCAGATTTTACGATCGAACTATTCACCCAAGAAATGTACTTGTGCTTATCCTGTTAGCCCTTTGTTGACACTAATTACATCGATTCTTATTATTTAACTAGAAAATTCCGTAACTTTTTCACCATGATAGATTTTTTTGATGGGCATTGGATCACCGTTAAGTATAGATATTAAAGACATGAGTGAATGACGTGGATTTACGTAGGACCATTAAAAAGTTAATCCGCAAAGAAACACGAATTTTTCGGAAGAGGAAATTGCATAGTTTAGGCTGCGTTTTCACCAGAGATGTGTTGTTTTTGAGAACCAATAGAATCGCTTCATTGACGTGACCTCGCTCAGCGCAGCGATTCTATTGGATCTTAAAAACACATTCTTCGCAACACATCTCCGGTGGAAACGCAGCCTTGGTATTGTAAAACGAAGGCTTATAATGATAAATGGTAATCTGTGCAACCATTATAACGATATATATATTATTTATAGCCATGAATAATTTCCACAATAGTATGATCCCCCTTCTTAATATCCTGTCTTATCTTCCGAACGCATCCATTAAGGTGTAGTTGTTTACAGCGCGTTTACAATATATTACGAGCGAACAATAAAAAGGGGTAAGAAAAAATAAAAAAATGAGAAGCGGGAAACGTTAAAATAAAGGAGGCCGCGAATATATACGACTTCCTTGAGGAAATAATAATGCTGTTTGCAATTCATTTGGCTACCTGGCTACCCTCCGAGAAACAACGGCGTCTTGCGACCCCCGATTTTTCTCCGCGGGGTCGAAATTTTTATTCAAAACCCTTTTGCTTAAACGAATCAAAAGTTAATAAGTGTTAACACGGGTTGGGTCGCAACTGAAAATTTTGCAACGTCAATGTTTATTTTGCGACACTTTTAATTTGTATTTTTTAGTACTGTAAAGTAGGTACTTTAAGAAAGTTTCTAAATGTTTGTATCAATCACAATAAGTTAATTGAAATTTTTATTAATTCCAATTAAATTGATTTTCAACTTGTTTAAAAATTGTATTTGATACGATTGTATTCAATAAACTGTCTTACCTTGCAGGCCAGATTTGTTAAAAGTGAATCTGTAATTTATAAGAAAATAAATGTTTATATTAATCATTTTTAAACGACTAATTGTGTAACAATAAGGCGATACGATTAGGATACGATACATATAAATCGAAAAAACAGCATTTTAACCCCTTCACAAAATTTTCCGATGCAACCTCATGCCCATGCAGCGTGCGCCCAACAAATGGCGTGTCGTAAAGAAAAATCAAAGTAACGAGGAGGCTTGCTTACATTTAAAAACGTAATTGTAACTAACCGCTCCCTCTTATTAATTCACCTCATTCGTCCCTGTCGCCGTGACGTCACCGGATAAGGGAAAAAACTTAAGCGCCCGAGATTGTCACAATAAATATCGCTCAGTTTTTACGGGATAAAATCGCAAGGGGTGAGATTAGCAGAATTGGTTGAAAATATCTGGCAAAAGACTATGCGTTTGGTATGTAGCCTTACATAGTATGGGTTTGTTTGTTGTTAACCAAGTGTATATTAATCGTACAGTGCAAGTGTAGTGAGTTAGTACATTGTATCGCATCAATTTTTTACTTCTATTGCTTAGTTTGTGAGGTTTTTGACAAAGGTTTTCTTTTCACTAGCATTCTTAATTGACTGTTTGACGATTAAGCCAATTAAAAGCGCAAATAAATAGCTGATATATTTAGGATAAAAAACCTCACAAGTCGAATTTATATAACCGATTTTCACGTCATTTCTTCTTTTAGATCTTCCGAACTTCCCAACCGGAATCTATTTATATACCTTTGATTAACGTCCAATAAGGGCATCTCAAGTTTGAGTGAAAGACGCAATGAAGTCAGAGTCAATATTTGAGGAGGTGCTCAGTCTCAAGAGCTCCGGAGACCCTGACACTCGATGAGCAATCATGGCACGACTTTAAACGATTTTATTTAACACTAATTACAGATAAATTGGCTGAAATTCATTAAATTTTGTTTAATTCAAGGTAGATAAGTGGTAACTATGTTATGTTTACATCGCGTTCTGCTGGAAAACTTCTATTTTGGAATTAAAAGACTGAGTGTTAATTCTGTGCCTTAAAGGGATAAAATTAATTCAGATTTTTTCTGCAGAAGAAATAGAAAACCAATTATTCACAAATTACATGCATAAATAACAGTCAAAGTTATCAGATATTATTATAAAACAAACATAAATAATATAAGTTCAACACTAGCTAGACAAAAAAAATCCTCACTGCATTCCAAACTTCAAACATTCGAATTCCGAAATAAAAAGAACGGAAGCAAACAAAGTGGGTGTCCTTTTGAAGCTTTATCCCGGGTGCTACAAGCCCGCGAATCCCAGCATTTTTACCCCGGACCCGTCACCCCGGAAAAAGGCTTAGCGCGATTACACCCAAATTTACTTAACACTCAACACATTAAGCACGCTAATAAAGATAATTTCCTTATCTGATTACGGACCTTCTGTTTTAATTTGATCATCCGAGGTGTGTGAATTCCGTTATGCAAAATCAACCCGAATGTGATTACTGATTAGTTTCGCGTTAGGACAAAGGATACTGCATGTGTGGATTGACGGGATTATTATATTTAGGGTAAATAGGCAAATAAAATATTATACACAACACATAGGTATCTATGTGCGGATAGCAAATGACTAATTTTAAAGTGACTAAGAAATAAACGTATTTTTAACATGAGTTGTCCTATGATTCTTTAGCACTACGATTACTAGAGAATAGTTTCTGGAAATTCTGTTAATATTATTGTCAGAAACATGTTTTCATAAAAAATCAATCTATACTAATTTATTTTATTACTAGCGACCCGCCCCGGCGTCGCACGGGTATAAAATATATATCCACTGAAAAAATGATTAAAATCGATAGCCTATGGTCCTTCACGTGGTCTACTTCTTATCTGTGCCAAATAACATAAAAATTGCTCCAGTAGTCCGCGAGATAAGCCCTTTCAAATAATTTCCCCCGTTTTTTCCACATTCTCTTATTAGTCTTAGCGTCATAAAATATAGCCTATATCCTTCTTCGATAAATGGGCTATCCAACACTGAAAGAATCATCAAAATCCGTTGCGTAGTTTTAAAGATTAAAGGGAACAAAGGGACATGAGGTAAAAAAAGCGACTTTGTTTTATAACATGTATAGAAGATACAGTTTCCAACGTTGCAACTAATTTACTATAGTAGCAATAAATGTTGGACTTGCTACTGAAAACTATAATATTTTACTACCTAAATAATTTGTAACGAAAATGGCTCTACCCTTCATACACCATCTGCCTCAACCTGACCTTCGGAGCGCCACATTTGTCCCATAAATTATTGCTCGTCAGTTGGACCGACTGCACGAAAGATGATTAGCGATATATCATCTAAATATAACACAGTTTAAACCCCGTTAGTGTGGGAGGAGAGGGGTACTATGGGGGAAAGGGGTAATAAATTAAGTCGAAGTGATTCGCTACAAAGTAGTGGGCCTAAGCTCTGCCGGGGACATCCATTGTCCCCGCGGAATCCGGTAAGTCCCTAGCTCGGGTAACACCTTGGGATACCTTGCCATATATCTTGTTTATTGATTACTGATTTGTGTATAGAGTTGTGAAATGTTGGTAAGGAATTAAACTATATATAAGCGATACAACTGTACTTAAATTTGTTTTAAAGAACTTTAAAATCTAGATACTATAATAAAAGATTTTCATTTTCTCAGTTCTCTGATATCATTGTTCAAAGCTCAAACCCGTTAACCGTTTTTAAATTACAGTCAAAAATTTTCGTAACAAAAAATATAATATTAACATTACTATTTGCGTTTTAATCCATAGCACTTACTACAGAATGTAAAATCTAAATATACCCGAAAACCCCCTTAGACAAACCCGAAACAAATTAAACTTTAATTACATATTAATAAGAAAAGGTTAGGTATCGACCCTAAAAGGATTTTAATGTGTCAGCGGCGTGTGGATAAACTTAATCTATAAATCAAGAACCGAAACTATTTCGTAATTAGATCGCATTTAGGGGTACAACACCTTGAGAAAGCCCCGACTACCTCCTTGGGGCCCAGGGGCCTTCAAGAGCCTCTTTAACGGCTAATATCTTTGGTAAATGGATCTCAAATATTTTGCTCTATAATCGTTATGTCATGTTTATTGGTTCGACCGTAATGGAGAGCTCTTAATCTATTCGCTATCGACTCGATATTGTTCTGAATTGTGGCTTCATGTTATTGTATTTTATCGTTAAATAAAGGCTACGATCTTAATTTAAAAGCGTAATATATTCATATCTTAAAGGTAACAAGATAAGACTTTTCAACTGTCTGTCAAAAAAGGAGCTATATGTTTCGCTGTAGGTGTTTTATTTACTGAGTAATTCAACTACTCTACATAATAGTATCTATAAAACGTTAAAAATGACGCTACTCATGCGGGTAGGGTGACCATCGAAATGTATAAATATGTCGGATTTCAGCCGAATCAGTTCCTTCAATTTTCCGCTCGCAGGACCACACTTGACACTTGGCGCGCTCCCATGACCCAAAGTCAGGGCACGGAAAGCTTTCTGCCTTCATTTCCATAAACAAGTCGTAGCATTTTATCCGACAGCGAAGCCAGAAGGGTTAGTGATTTTTATAAACTACGTAAAAAGGTGATGGTGTGTTAATGAACAATTATTACAGCACACTGCGTATCAAATAACGCATAATTCTAAATCTTACTAGCGAAGTTTCTGAGATCGGTGAGGCATATATATACGTCTAAAATAACCACAGGACTAATAACAAAGGACAAAATACGAATCCTACGAATATAAAACAATGGCGGGAAAAATATATTTAATGAGTACGCAGGGAGTGGGTAACACACGGCTACTTTTTATTAATTTACAAAAGTTGTAATCTTGTTAGCGCACTGCTCTGTGACGCTACCTGGACATTGTAATAGGATCAGCTATAGAGTGAAATGAGTTGTAGACAGGGCATTTGCAATGTGTTACTAATGGGCAATAGCTAGTAAGTTTGGAATGTATTTTTTTCGAATTAAACAAAAAATATTATTTTAAAAACTGCGGAAATAACGGTGCCTCTATCAAGTTTGTTTACGTATGTAATATGTATGTATAATTAAATATCATAAAAACCGACAGTACAGCATATTATGAGAAAACAACAATATATTTTTTATTATTAGTTATTTAAAGTGCTAGCTGCTCACATGGATTTTAAAATGCTAATTTTAAGTCACAAAATGAATTTCTCGTAAGTGTTTTTTGTAATCTTTTGAGAAATAAATAATCTATAAACCTAAAAACCTACTTTACTAAAGCCTGCGCTGATTTTCAGACGAGTAAACGTTATAAGTCATTTTCAGAAACAATATATGGCAGAATAATATTATTATGTCAAGTAAATAATCAAATACAAGTGACGCTTTTGCTACAATTCACAGCGCCTTCGTTGTACATGTTCTACTATAGAGCTTTGCACTCTCTTGCCAGGTCTGTTACTCCTTAAGTCTATGGTATCAGCTTATTAAACACTAAGTACACATCAAAAGCATTTCAGAATAAAAGAATGCTGCGCTAAGAGGCTTTGTCGATTGTTTACAATTTTATTATTTTTACAATATCTGTGTTAATGCTATTCACTTGTTATTTCCTTATGTCAATCGTAAAAATGTTTTTGGTTCCTTTGAATACAATTAATTCTGAATGGGTTTTAGTCGTTTACGCGTGTCTGAAAATATTTTGTATATCTTTGGTAAAAAAATCTATATCCATACTAATATTATTAATGCAAAAATGAGTCTATCTGTCAGTCTGTCTGTTACATCTACTCGCCGAAACTGCTAAAAAGATTTTACTGAAATTTGGTATGGAGATATTTTGAGTCCCGGGAAAGAACATAGGATACTTTTTATCCCGGAAAAAACATTTAAATACAGTTTCCGTACGATCAATGAATTTTAGCGGGACGGAGTTGCGGGTGTTAAGTTAGTTACAAATATAGTTGTTTTTATTATATTCAGGAATATTCCATACTCACCAACCGTTATCACAAGCCTAATACAGAACCACCTCAATATTTCCCCCTTTAATAAAACTTTCGGAAGTGACGATAGTTGTTTAGAGCTGACGAAATTTCGGGCACACATGTCATCTTATCCCGTGTTAATGAAACAATAAATTCGTATCCGGGAAATGACGGGATATGAAGTCCCGGGGAATCCCCCGGCTGACGCGTTGTCTCTCATTAACTTAATAGGTTATGGTTTGTACTTGAGCAATATGTACAAAATGAAATACTTTCTGTGTTCAGGGTGTTTCAATTCTTTCAATATTTTCTTTTCTGAAAAATATCCTTGGTATATTACAGTGGCGAGGGGTGAATATTTTGAGAAGGGAAGCCGGAGTAAAAAATCTACTTACCAATTTTGGTAATTTATAATTGAATGACATGCTTTTAATTTTCAAAACTAAGTTTGGAAAACAAAGTTTCCTTCGACAACAAAATATAATCTGTCAGACAACAGTCTTTCTGAATTAATGCCATATTTTCCGAACTACACGATTACGTCGTACGACTCACAATTCACAAGTCACAATATAAATTAATTTAATTCACGACACTCTTCTAAGTTCTAACGCTAAAACAAAATTTAAATTCGACAAAACAAAACAAACGACATGTTGTTTACAAACACACTATCCGCCATATTAATATGTCAATCTAAAAACCAGCAAAATAAAAATGTATTACGCGCCTGTCATATTTAGTACCGCTAAAGGCATTCTTAATAAAGTCGTATTACAAAAAATCCTACCAAAATAAAATGTATTACGCGCCAGCAAAAGTATAATGTCGCTACAGTCATTCTTAAATTCGAATCATAACAATTTTACTTCATGACTCATCTATCTCGCTTGCACTTGTGCGTTGCTAATTAACCTTTCTCCGTAATAACTCGTCGGGCATCGAGTTATTTCCAAGTATATTATATCGCGCGTGCTAGAACGAGACAGAACATGACGACCAGTTCACAGGAATGAAAAGGACAGATGCTTACTATGAACTGTCGTTGTATGGAGAAATAAGCCGCTAATCCTGCGGCTTATTTGATTCTCTGCGCCCGCACATTGCATTGCCTTTTAAAATTTGTAGGCGATAGTTATTAATTCAAACTATGTATTTCAAGTGAGAGAAAAATTTATTGCATATAACATTGTGAATTCAAAGTTTTTTTAAGTAGGTATGTAAAATATTTATTAGATAAATATGTCGTTGGCCCGTATATTCGATTTTTCTAAGCCCTAAGGGAAGCCGATGGGAATCGGGTTATATGGACGCTTCGCCACTGGTATATTATACATTTTTTTCTCTCAATAGCATTGATGAGGTAAATGTTTTTAGGTTGTTAAGAAATCCAAAACACGTTTTATCAAAGGTCGGAACATCCGTTGCTAGGTCTAAGCTGATTTATGAAATACTTACTTCTAAATGTTAAAAATCTAAAACTAATAATCTGGTTGTTTTATCAGATATTATTGTGACTGTGAACGATTCGTACGTCACAACAGTTATTCAATCTCCTGTCGCTCTATTACCATTATTTCTTGCTAATTTTTTTCAAAAGTACAAAAAAAGGAAAGAAAACGATCAGCCTGTACTCACTCATCAGCCGTATTGCGCTAATGCAAAGTCGCCGGCTGTCATACAAGCGCGGAGTGCGGGGTGCGGGCTGCGGGAGGACACTTGCTGTAATTGTATGATTAGCCCCCGGCCTCCCTCAGAGAAAGAACATGTTTGAGGCTTACTTATAGTATTGTCATAATATTTTGGTAGACAAAAGTTAATGTTTGAATAATCTGGAGATATGAAGTAGGTAACTTATCTTATCTTATATCTTTAAACGAGCAATTCTTGTATATATATAATTGGAATCTCGGAATCGGTACCAACGACTTTCATGAAATGTACAGTCGGGGAAATGAGTTGTTTAGCAGAAACGTACAGTCGGGGAAATGAGTTGTTAAGCAGAAATGTGCAGTCGGAGAAATGCGTTGTTTAGCAGAAATGTACAGTCGGGGAAATAAGTTGCTTAGCAGAAATTAACAGTCAGGGAAATGAGTTGTTTAGCAGAAATGTACAGTCGGAGAAATGCGTTGCTTAGCAGAAATGTACAGTCGGGGAAATGAGTTGTTTAGCAGAAAGCTACAGTCGGGGAAATGAGTTGTTTAGCAGAAATGTACAGTCAGAGAAATTCGTTGTTTAGCAGAAATCTACAGTCGGGGAAATGAGTTGTTTAGCAGAAATGTGCAGTCGGAGAAATGCGTTGTTTAGCAGAAATATACAGTCGGGAAAATGAGTTGCTTAGCAGAAATCTACAGTCGGGGAAATGAGTTGTTTAGCAGAAATGCACAGTCGGAGAAATGCGTTGTTTAGCAGAAATATACAGTCGGAGAAATGCGTTGTTTAACGGAAATGTACAGTCGGGGAAATGAATTGTTTAGCAGAAATCTACAGTCGGGGAAATGAGTTGTTTAGCAGAAATGTACAGTCGGAGAAATGCGTTGTTTAGCAGAAATGTACAGTCGGAGAAATGCGTTGTTTAGCGGAAATGTACAGTCGGGGAAATGAATTGTTTAGCAGAAATCTACAGTCGGGGAAATGAGTTGTTTAGCAGAAATGTACAGTCGGAGAAATGCGTTGTTTAGCAGAAATGTACAGTCGGAGAAATGCGTTGTTTAGCAGAAATGTACAGTCGGGGAAATGAGTTGTTTAGCAGAAATGTACAGTCGGGGAAATGAGTTGTTTAGCAGAAATGTGCAGTCGGGAAATGCGTTGTTTGGCAGAAATGTACAGTCGGGGAAATAAGTTGTATAGCAGAAATGTGCAGTCGGAGAAATGCGTTGCTTAGCAGAAATGTACAGTCGGGGAAATGAGTTGTTTAGCAGAAATGTACAGTCGGGGAAATGAGTTGTTAAGCAGAAATGTGCAGTCGGAGAAATTCGTCGTTTAGCAGAAATGTACAGTCGGGGAAATGAGTTGTTTAGCAGAAATGTATTTCCCCGACTGTACATTTCTGCTAAACAACTCATTTCCCCGACTGTACATTTCTGCTAAACAACTCATTTTCCCGACTGTACATTTCTGCGAAAGAACTAATTTCTCCGACTGTACATTTCTGCTAAACAACTCATTTCCCCGACTGTACATTTCTGCTAAACAACTTATTTCCCCGACTGTACATTTCGTTCGAGTTCGACACAAAGCACTACTCTCCAACCGTCTTACGCTTTTTCTATGGTTTTTCGATCAACACGAAAATCTGACGCGAGTTTCACAGTTTCTACCCATCCCACAAAAGTGCTCAACGCCGCTAAAGAAGTTTTCACTTAAAAAAATTACTAAACTGTAAACCATTCAGTAAAAGCTAATTTTGTTTGGCGTTTATTGAATTGCTATTTTTGACGTAAGAGCAAGCCAGCTTATGTCAGATAATGTTGTTATTACTCTGTGGTACTCATAATTGGTCATAATACGAAAAATACTACTCAGTTCACAATGGAGCAGTGTGTTTTGTGTATGGTTTTGTGCTCGTTTTGTGTCACGTGACCGCTGGCTGGCTGGAAAATGACTGGAAAATAGAGATCATAATACCAAAACGACAGCCAGCCATTTTAAGGGCGTAAACTGGCTGGAAATAAGAGGTCATAATAACCCCCCAGAAAGCTTAACTAAAACACAGCCGCTAAGTACTCGTGAGGTGGCCATAGCTCTCAACCCCGCGTCTACCACGAATGGGTCTTAATGACCCGCGCCGGACATAACATACGGGTGCCCGGAGACCGGCAGAATGCGGCTGATTCGCTCCTCTGGGAGACGCATAAAAGGAAACATTACAAGGAGTTATGATGAGTTTTAACACCGAGATTTCGTCTCATTTATCCCTGCTTTACTGTTGTTTATCTTGAGAACGTGTAAGATACACAAGACATAAAAAAATACAGCAATATTGCGAAATTTTTGATACCAAAGAAATAAACAATTTAAATACTATCAAATAAGTTGATTCATACTCATATAATGGAGTTGTGTACATACATTTTTGGTTAGTCGACATATCACGACAAATATTACCCTCCCAAAATATGACGTTGGTCCTCAAATGGCCATGAGTTTCTTTCAGTTTCTTCAACGGTAGGTAAATATTTACGTTTTTTCGTTCCTGGTACTGTGTGCACGGTGCTCTTGTTTGCTTAGTAACATTAGAAAGCGAATACATATTTGGAGGTACCAATAACAAACGTTTCCATTATTATATTAGTAACCCTTTGTACTACTCTAATGCATCGTCCGTTAATTTTTATCCGGGGCCTAATTGTAATTTCATTGAACACAGTTTACAGTTTGACCGGTCCATTACCGGACAACAAGGTGGCGTCCGGGCCTCAGTATTTATAACCTCCACTATAGTTGCGGCAATAATTTCATTAGCGGGGCCCAACTAGGCCGGACAAGACAAATGGCGGCCATTAGGCCCCTAACGAGGGCCCCGTCAGTTCCCTAAACTTTTAACGACGGGAATCAGAGTAAATACTGGGCATTATCCTGCCGAATCCGCACTATCATACACTGCGAGAGGGTTAAGTCAGCAGGTGGGCCTAATTAGTACCGAGCTACGCCGAGTGACCGGCAGACTTATCTTGAGAGATGATTAATGATTTAAATTTTAAATTGATTCCGTTGTACGATTAGTATTGTTATGACCCTCCGACGCTTTGATTTTATATTTAGATGGACAACGTAATGGTATTAATAACTGAAAGTTGTTAACAAGGTAGACCGAAAGGTCAACATGTTTTAAGGTAATATTATATTTCAGTTTTTTTTTTTTTTATTAAATAAGGGGGCAAACGAGAAAACGGGTCACCTGATGGTAAGCAACTACCGTCGCCCATGGACACTCGCAACATCAGAAGAGCTGCAGGTGCGTTGCCGGCCTTTTAAGAGGGAGTACGCTCTTTTCTTGAAGGTTTGCAGGTCGTATAGGCCCGAAAATACTGCTGGTGACAGTTCGTTCCAGAGTTTTACAGTGCGCGGCAGAAAGTTACGCGAAAAACGCACTGTGTGTATATAACATCATTCGGTATTAAATTTATATATCACACGAGAACATGACTGTTGTGTATGCGCATCGACAGTGTTACAATTGTCAATTTCAATAAACCAGTTCACGCTCGACTCCCGTCTTTCATTGACGTGTCCCGAGACATAACACTGGCGACGAGGCCTACCTAATCGCGTGCGAACTTATTAAATTCACAATGCCTATCGGTCGTATTGAGCCATTTCTCGTTGAAAACAATAACTGGGACGCTTACATTCGTCGAGTTAATCAGTTTATTGCATTAAACAATATCGGTGACGAATTAAAAGTTGCAACCTTAGTGACGGTAGTTGGTGCGCAATGTTACGAATTAATGTGTGATTTGTGTGCTCCCGAGACTCCGGAGTCGAAAACTTTCGATCAATTGGTGGCGTTGATGAAGGAACATTTCGAGCCCGATCGATCGGAAATTGCTGAGAGGCACATATTCCGTCAGAGAGTGCAACGCCAAGGCGAGAATATTCGCGAATACCTACAAGCACTAAAACATTTGGCGAAGACTTGCAACTTCGGCACCTGTTTGGAGGTGTGTTTGCGAGATCAATTCGTATCGGGACTACTCAACGAAGACATGAGGTCGAGAATCTTCGCCGAGAGGGGTGTGAGCTACAAGCGGGCCGTGGAGTTGGCGCAGGCGCTGGAGGCGGCGGAGCGGCACGCGGCCACGGCGTGCGCCTCGACCAGCTCGAGCGGCGCGCTGGCCAGCCCGCGGCAGAGCCTGGCTTCCCCGGACGACGACGGCTTGCATCGGATTGGGACGGCGGCAGGCGGTGCACGAGTTTCAGCCAGGGGCGCGCGGGGCGGCACCACCGGCGGCGGCGCGGGCGCAGACCGGGCGCAGCGTACGTGTTCGCGATGTGGTAAAACGGGTCATTCGGAAGGCAAGTGTCGGTTTCGTAATTATAGTTGTGACTCCTGTGGTGAAAAGGGCCATTTGAAAATAGTGTGCAGGAGGAACAGAAGCGAGAGAGGTTATAAAGGTCAGTTCTTTTTAAATGACTCGGACTCGGACGAAGATAGTTGTAACTTTTATAATTTAGTGGTCAGTAATGACGGCGACGGGCCGTATTATGCTGATTTAAAGGTCGAAAATATCGAGTGTCGATTTGAGATCGACACTGGTAGTAAAATTTCTGTAATTTCAAAAAAATATTATGATAAGTATTTTTCAAATATTCCTATACAGAATAAATTGTTATCTTTAAAATCATATACGGGCGACGTCATTGAAACAATAGGGTACATCGTTGTTAATGTAATTTGTGGTAAACACGGCGCTAGATTAAACCTGTTCGTTATCGATAACGGCGGCCCGCCCTTGATGGGCCGCGTTTGGATAAAACATTTAAAACTTGCAGTAGTGGAATGTTATAACCTAACAGATGATGATTCGGTGGCGTCGTCGTTGCGGAACGAATTTCCAAAAGTATTTTCTGATGGTCTCGGTACCTTCAAAACTAAAATTCAGCTGCTGCTGAAAGATGACAAACCAATTTTTGTTAAGGCGAGGACGTTACCGCTGGCGCTACGGCAACCCGTCGAACAGGAACTCGAACGGTTACAGCGCGAGAATATTATATATAAAGTAGAAAGATCCGATTATGGTACACCTATTGTTCCTGTCATTAAAGCTAACGGTTCTATAAGGTTGTGCGGAGATTACAAAATCACCATAAACCCTTTATTAAAAGATTATCACTATCCGCTGCCACGGATCGAGGATCTGTTCGCTGTTCTCGGAGGGGGGGAGCAGTACACTAAAATAGATTTGACTAATGCGTTTCAACAATGTATTTTGCATGAAGAGTCGCAACCGATGACGGCGATTACCACTCATATAGGTACGTTTGTGTATCGTCGAGTACCTTTCGGAATTAAATGTATACCTGAAAACTTTCAGAAGCTAATGGAGGAGACTTTAAACGGGTTGCCGTCGACGGCCGTCTTCGCGGACGATATTTGTGTAACCGGGAAAGACAAGGCCACGCATCTTAGGAACTTGAAAGCTGTGTTACGCAGGCTGCAGGATAATGGTTTAAAAATTAATTTTGCAAAATGTCAGTTTTTCAAAAATAGTGTTACTTATCTCGGTTATAAAATAGATAAATTTGGATTACATACAGACAGTAAAAAAATCGAAGCCATCGTTACTGCGCCCGAGCCTACGAACGTTACCCAGCTTAAAAGTTTTATGGGCCTCGTTAACTTTTATTCTAAGTTTTGTGTCAATATGAGTGACATACTAAAGCCACTTTACGGTCTACTAAAGAAAGATGTAAAATGGGCCTGGACGAATGAATGTAGCAAATCTTTTAAAAAAATAAAAAATGTGTTAAGTAACGCTCCCGTTTTGATGCACTACGATCCTAGTTTACCGTTAATTTTATCAGTGGACAGTAGTGCGTACGGCGTCGGTGCGGTGCTGACTCAGCGGTGCGCGGACGGTACCGAGCGGCCGGTGTGTTGCGCCTCGCGAACTCTCAACGCGGCCGAAGTCAGCTACTCGCAGATAGATAAGGAAGCGTTAGCTATCATATTCGGTGTTACGAAACATCACCAGTATTTGTATGGGCGGCATTTTACGCTGCGGAGCGATCATCGTCCTTTGAGTTTTATTTTCGGCGATCGCAAAGGCATACCGGTGACTGCTGCTAGTCGACTACAGCGATACGCGGTTAAGTTGTCCGCATATAATTTTAATATCGAATTTATTTCCTCGGAAAAAAATTGTTTTGCCGATGCTCTCTCTCGTCTTCCTCTAAAGTCGACCTCGGGTCGACTCAGAGGCAACGACGACCGATGTAGCTATTTAAATTTCGTGCAAGATAACTTTCCGATTAGTTTTAAAGATATAAATGTTTAATTGTTAATTTAATTTAATTGTTAATTAAAATGTTTAATTGGCCCGACACGCTAAAAGATAAAATTGAAAAAATATACTGGGATAGGAGACATAACATGCATATCGATCAGGGTTGTATACTCTGGGGTTATAGGATAGTCGTACCTACGTCGCTAAGGTCCTCAGTTCTGAGAGAGATTCACGACGGGCACCCCGGAGTCGTCAAAATGAAACAAATCGCGCGTAACTACGTATGGTGGGAGAATCTAGATTCTGATATCGAGCAAGTGGCGCGGGAGTGCGTAGCGTGTAGGCAGCTGCGAGCTGCGCCCCCTGCTGCACCGCTGCACTCGTGGCCATGGCCAGCCGAGCCTTGGTCGCGACTGCATGTCGATTTTCTCGGTGCTTTTAACGGTTGCTACTTCCTCGTCGTCATAGATGCCCATTCGAAGTGGATAGAGGTCGAAAAGGTCACCTCGACGTCGGCGAGTGTAGTCATAGGGCATCTCCGTAAATTGTTCGCGCGGTTCGGTCTACCTAAGCGACTCGTCAGCGACAACGGCCCCCCATTTTCGTCTTTCGAATTCGCACAGTACCTGGAACGGAACGGCATCAGACATACGTTAATACCGCCGTATCACCCATCCAGCAACGGGGCAGCCGAAAATGCGGTCAGGTCAGTCAAGCGGGTGCTTAAAAAGGCACAACTCGAGAAAGAGGACTACAACACAGCCCTTAATAGATTTTTGTTCACGTACAGAAATACCGAACAGAGTACGACGGGCCGCGAACCGGCAGTAGCGTTGTTAGGTAGACGGCTCCGGGGACGCCTGGACCTGCTGCGGCCCGACGTCGCCGAGCGCGTGCGCGGCGGCCAGCTGCGGCGCGAGCTCGACGACGCCGCCGCCCACCCGGTGAGGGTTCTGGTCCCCGACGAGCCGGTCATGTTACGCGACTACACCAAGTCCGATCGTAAATGGACCGAGGGTGTCGTGATGGAAAGGAAGGGTCCAGTTTCCTATTCGGTCAAGGCGGATGATGGTCATATTCACAAGCGGCACATCGATCAGTTACAAACTCGTAAGTCGCGTCACTCTTTAAGTAAAATTAGCAGGCCGCCGATGAACCGAGATCAGGTTGTAGTCGATGAACCTAACGTAGAATTGATGGAAGATTCGTGTGAGACAGGCGATAAAGAGGAGTGCTTTGATAGTGTAGGGGAGGGTGATAACAGCGCGCCGTCTCGAGCGACACCGCCCGACTCACCGTCCACGTCCACTGATAATAATGATAATAATCGCGCGCGCAGGCGCGCTGCTAAACGTTGTTTAGAAATAATAAAGGACAATAATATACTTAATATCTAACAGGCTATCTACTAAGTTTATATTGAAGTCTATTGTAAAACTTTTGTGTTATTCTAACAATAATTTTTAGATTTAAGTTTACAGTTAGTACTTGTAATAAATATGGTGTCGGTTTATTATTGTTAATTTCAAAGGGGGAAAAGTGTTGTGTATGCGCATCGACAGTGTTACAATTGTCAATTTCAATAAACCAGTTCACGCTCGACTCCCGTCTTTCATTGACGTGTCCCGAGACATAACAATGACGTAAACTATTTATGCCCTAAGGTCTATGATATAATATTATAAAAAAAAGGTAGATATCGCACTAGCGTGTACAGTATTAGCGGCCAATTCAACCTAATTAGTGTAATTTGAATTAGTTGCATGTTGGCAGCAAGTGAGTGACGAGTTGTGAAGTTTTTGACTTAAAATGCCAAGCTGCGTTTTCAGAAAATGTAAAAATTATGAGTATATGAGAATTCTGGTACTGTGAATAGTTATAGTGACCTAGATGCTCCATTTTCATGGGAGGAATTTCAGTTGGTATTGGAAGCCTTGAGGGACTCTGCCTCCGGTGTTGATGGGATACCGTACTCATTTATTGTTAAAAGCGGAACTTCAACACAAAAAATTCTTCTTGAGGCTCTCAATGTAATATTTCAGACAGGTCTCCCTCCACAAGAGTGGAAGACTCAAGTTATTATCCCAATTCTGAAACCCGGTAAACCTGACGGTATCCCATCGTCATACCGCCCCATTGCCTTGTCTTGCACTCTTTTGAAAATTTTAGAGCATCTCATTAAAAATAGATTGGAATGGTTTGTAGAGGGTAAAAATATTCTTCCATATAATCAGTTTGGCTTTCGGAAAAACTTAAGTACTGCAGATTGTCTGGCAACTTTTGTGACCGATGTCCGTTTGGCATTTTCTAAGAATGAGTCAGTGGTGGGTGTCTTCCTAGACATACAGTCAGCTTATGATAATGTTCTCCTCCCCGTTCTTAGACATAAATTACTCAGATTAGGTGTATCAAGAAGAATTGTTAATTATATTTGTAATTATCTATCGTCTAGGATTGTTAATGTGCAATATAAGAATATATCCATCTCTCCGAGGTATGTTTGGAAAGGTCTCCCTCAAGGTTCTGTCCTTAGCCCACTTCTATACAATATTTATACCAGTGACCTTGAAAGCTCTGTAAGCTGCTTCTGTAATATACTCCAGTACGCTGATGATTTGGCTCTATATATTATCTGTAAGGATATTATTCAAGGTTGTAATCGACTAAATTCTACAGTGTCCTACTTAAGCGACTGGCTGGAGAATCATGGTCTCTCAATTTCCATAGAAAAAAGCTCTGTAGTTGTTTTCTCGAGAGCCAAGTATATCCCGGATATTTCTTTAGTTTACAGCAACCAAGTTTTTCCAGTTAAGGATTCTGTTAAATATTTAGGCCTTCATTTGGATTCAAAATTGTCTGGTACTATTCACATTAATAATTGTTTAAAAAAGGCGGAAAGAAATTTAAATATCCTTCGATCCTTATCAGGAGTTTGGTGGGGTTCTCACCCATACGTCCAAAGGTTAATGTACAATGCTCTAATTCGTAGCCATTTGGATTATGCTTCCTTTTTACTGGAGCCTTGTAGCAAATCTGGTTTAAAAATGTATGATAAGCTGCAGGCAAAGTGTTTACGGGTAGTCATAGGTGCAATGAAGTCATCCCCCATTAATGCGCTCCAAGTTGAGTGTGTGGAGCCTCCTTTATCTCTACGCCGACAGTATTTGTCTGACAGGTTCGTATTTAAGGTCTACCAGTGGTCTAGCCACCCTCTTATTAATAAGCTGTCTTCACTCTTACATCTTTCGACTACTAGCCATTGGACGCATAAAAGTTTATCCTGTGTTATGAAAAGTTATCAAAAGCTAGTATCTCTTTCATGTCCTGTGGCCCAATTTTCAGTTAATCCGCTGTTTGAAGCTTCATTTTCCTCCCTTGTATTTTTTCCAGATATCATTTTAAATTTTCCCATAGTGAAGGGTTCCCCCGTTGCTAACAACCAATTTAATGCCATAATAAGTGATAAATTTAAGGATTGGACTTTGATTTACACGGACGCTTCAAAACTATCGGATACTTCTTGTGTTGGTAGTGCCGTTTGGATCCCAAAATTTAATGTTATCCTTAATAATAAATTGCCTTCGCTTTCTTCGGTTTTTAATGCAGAGTCTCTAGCGATTTTTAATGCGCTTTCATTTGTGGAATCGCACAAACTTAATAAGACAATTATTATGTCCGATTGTAAAAGTTCCCTGGAAGCAATTTTGTCAAACCCCTTTAGAAGTAAATTTGAATTTTCTTTAATTTTTAAAATTAGGGAGTTACTATTTAAATGCTATTTTAGGAATATTCAGGTTGTACTTGCTTGGATCCCTGGTCATAGTGGGATTATAGGAAATGAATGTGTGGATATATATGCCAAAGAAGCTGCAAATTCTGGTAGTTTACGCAATTTCCAAATTTTTTGCCAGGATCTTTTGCCTCTGGCCAAGTCGCATTTGACTTTGGAGTGGAATACTGTTTGGACTGAGTCGAGTAGATATAAAGGACGTTTTTACGCTGAAATTCAAGATTCAGTACCTAGTCGACCGTGGTTTTTTGAATATTTGAAAGCTAATAAGCCTGTATGCTCTATTATCTGTCGGCTACGTCTGGGTCACTCATGTAATCCAGTATTTCTAGCTAAAATAAGGGTGAGGGATAGCTCATTGTGTGAATGTGGCTTGGATGAAGGCTCTCCAGACCATATATTTTTTGCTTGCGAAAACAACCTTTCATTATACGATTACCTTCCTCCTAATATTCCTCGTCCCACTAATCTTAAATCTATTTTATCGTTAGTATATTCTCCATTTATAGGCACCTTATGCTCGTTCATTGCTCATAATCACATTAGGCTCTAGGTGTAATAAGAATTCTCTTCCTTATAATTATTATATTATTTATTGTAATTATGTTTATGTATTCCATGTATATTTAAAGGCTAAGAAACAATATTTTGCTTTATATTTGCTTGTTCTGGTTTTTTCTGTTTTATTATATCTTGTATTTGCATGGTCGCATGAAGTCATCACTCATTACCCGTGCCCAGTGCATGGCAATCAGTTTGCGTTATATTATATAATATGTTATAACTGTACATATTTTTCGCCTCAACTCTGACGCTGGCAACTCCTAAACACCTCCCCGTTTACCTTACCTTACTCAAAAGAAGAAGAAGAAGAAAATTATGAGACTAAAGTAAAAAAAGATGAAGCAGTTACGTACCACACACACGAAAGTACATGAAAACATCTAGAAATAAATTTTTTGTTTGGATATTTTCCAAAATTATCGACGCGCCGATGCGCCTGTCAAAACATATAGTTATCCTTTTCTATACCATTCGTTACGTATTATCTGTCGCATTCATTGTTGTAACTATGGTAACCTATAGATATGACAGAGGTAAGCACAATGATATTCTACTAAATACAGATATGTTACGTTCATACTATTTTCCGGCTTAAATTGCTTCCGAACAATTTTCAAATTCAATTTTCAAATTTGACAGATAAAGTGAAACAAAAGATACGAAATGCCATTTATGAAACAAAAGATACGAAATGCCATACATAACAGAGACAAACTAAATAAAAGACGGGCCAATTGGCCCGTATTTATGACTTCATAACGCGCGCAGTAGTAACATATCTGCTTTGAGTTTTTAGGGTTCCGTAGCCAAAATGTCTGTCTGTCTGTCTGTCTGTCTGTCTGTCTGTCTGTTGTCTGTCTGTCTGTCTGTCTGTCTGTCTGTCTGTCTGTCTGTCTGTCTGTCTGTCTGTCTGTCTGTCTGTCTGTCTGTCTGTCTGTCTGTCTGTCTGTCTGTCTGTGTCTGTCTGTCTGTCTGTCTTGTCTGTCTGTCTGTCTGTCTGTCTGTCTGTCTGTCTGTCTGTCTGTCTGTCTGTCTGTCTGTCTGTCTGTCTGTCTGTCTGTCTGTCTGTCTGTCTGTCTGTCTGTCTGTCTGTCTGTCTGTCTGTCTGTCTGTCTGTCTGTCTGTCTGTCTGTCTGTCTGTCTGTCTGTCTGTCTGTCTGTCTGTCTGTCTGTCTGTCTGTCTGTCTGTCTGTCTGTCTGTCTGTCTGTCTGTCTGTCTGTCTGTCTGTCTGTCTGTCTGTCTGTCTGTCTGTCTGTCTGTCTGTCTGTGTCTGTCTGTCTGTCTGTCTGTCTGTCTGTCTGTCTGTCTGTCTGTCTGTCTGTCTGTCTGTCTGTCTGTCTGTCTGTCTGTCTGTCTGTCTGTCTGTCTGTCTGTCTGTCTGTCTGTCTGTCTGTC
Source organism: Lysandra bellargus (assembly GCA_905333045.1). Classification (NCBI taxonomy): domain Eukaryota; kingdom Metazoa; phylum Arthropoda; class Insecta; order Lepidoptera; family Lycaenidae; genus Lysandra; species Lysandra bellargus. The sequence continues at coordinate 10,370,230 of HG995334.1, forward strand.
TGTCTGTCTGTCGTCTGTCTGTCTGTCTGTCTGTCTGTCTGTCTGTCTGTCTGTCTGTCTGTCTGTCTGTCTGTCTGTCTGTCTGTCTGTCTGTCTGTCTGTCTGTCTGTCTGTCTGTCTGTCTGTCTGTCTGTCTGTCTGTCTGTCTGTCTGTCTGTCTGTCTGTCTGTCTGTCTGTCTGTCTGTCTGTCTGTCTGTCTGTCTGTCTGTCTGTCTGTCTGTCTGTCTGTCTGTCTGTCTGTCTGTCTGTCTGTTGTCTGTCGTCTGTCTGTCTGTCTGTCTGTCTGTCTGTCTGTCTGTCTGTCTGTCTGTCTGTCTGTCTGTCTGTCTGTCTGTCTGTCTGTCTGTCTGTCTGTCTGTCTGTCTGTCTGTCTGTCGTCTGTCTGTCTGTCTGTCTGTCTGTCTGTCTGTGTCTGTCTGTCTGTTGTCTGTCTGTCTGTCTGTCTGTCTGTCTGTCTGTCTGTCTGTCTGTCTGTCTGTCTGTCTGTCTGTCTGTCTGTCTGTCTGTCTGTCTGTCTGTCTGTCTTCTGTCTGTCTGTCTGTCTGTCTGTCTGTCTGTCTGTCTGTCTGTCTGTCTGTCTGTCTGTCTGTCTGTCTGTCTGTCTGTCTGTCTGTCTGTCTGTCTGTCTGTCTGTCTGTCTGTCTGTCTGTGTCTGTCTGTCTGTCTGTCTGTCTGTCTGTCTGTCTGTCTGTCTGTCTGTCTGTCTGTCTGTCTGTCTGTCTGTCTGTCTGTCTGTCTGTCTGTCTGTCTGTCTGTCTGTCTGTCTGTCTGTCTGTCTGTCTGTCTGTCTGTCTGTCTGTCTGTCTGTCTGTCTGTTGTCTGTCTGTCTGTCTGTCTGTCTGTCTGTCTGTCTGTCTGTCTGTCTGTCTGTCTGTCTGTCTGTCTGTCTGTCTGTCTGTCTGTCTGTCTGTCTGTCTGTCTGTCTGTCTGTCTGTCTGTCTGTCTGTCTGTCTGTCTGTCTGTCTGTCTGTCTGTCTGTCTGTCTGTCTGTCTGTCTGTCTGTCTGTCTGTCTGTCTGTCTGTCTGTCTGTCTGTCTGTCTGTCTGTCTGTCTGTCTGTCTGTCTGTCTGTCTGTCTGTCTGTCTGTCTGTCTGTCTGTCTGTCTGTCTGTCTGTCTGTCTGTCTGTCTGTCTGTCTGTCTGTCTGTCTGTCTGTCTGTCTGTCTGTCTGTCTGTCTGTCTGTCTGTCTGTCTGTCTGTCTGTCTGTCTGTCTGTCTGTCTGTCTGTCTGTCTGTCTGTCTGTCTGTCTGTCTGTCTGTCTGTCTGTCTGTCTGTCCTGTCTGTCTGTCTGTCCTGTCTGTCTGTCTGTCTGTCTGTCTGTCTGTCTGTCTGTCTGTCTGTCTGTCTGTCTGTCTGTCTGTCTGTCTGTCTGTCTGTCTGTCTGTCTGTCTGTCTGTCTGTCTGTCTGTCTGTCTGTCTGTCTGTCTGTCTGTCTGTCTGTCTGTCTGTCTGTCTGTCTGTCTGTCTGTCCTGTCTGTCTGTCTGTCTGTCTGTCTGTCTGTCTGTCTGTCTGTCTGTCTGTCTGTCTGTCTGTCTGTCTGTCTGTCTGTCTGTCTGTCTGTCTGTCTGTCTGTCTGTCTGTCCTGTCTGTCTGTCTGTCTGTCTGTCTGTCTGTCTGTCTGTCTGTCTGTCTGTCTGTCTGTCTGTCTGTCTGTCCTGTCTGTCTGTCTGTCTGTCTGTCTGTCTGTCTGTCTGTCTGTCTGTCTGTCTGTCTGTCTGTCTGTCTGTCTGTCTGTCTGTCGTCTGTCTGTCTGTCTGTCTGTCTGTCTGTCTGTCTGTCTGTCTGTCTGTCTGTCTGTCTGTCTGTCTGTCTGTCTGTCTGTCTGTCTGTCTGTCTGTCTGTCTGTCTGTCTGTCTGTCTGTCTGTCTGTCTGTCTGTCTGTCTGTCTGTCTGTCTGTCTGTCTGTCTGTCTGTCTGTCTGTCTGTCTGTCTGTCTGTCTGTCTGTCTGTCTGTCTGTCTGTCTGTCTGTCTGTCTGTCTGTCTGTCTGTCTGTCTGTCTGTCTGTCTGTCTGTCTGTCTGTCTGTCTGTCTGTCTGTCTGTCTGTCTGTCTGTCTGTCTGTCTGTCTGTCTGTCTGTCTGTCTGTCTGTCTGTCTGTCTGTCTGTCTGTCTGTCTGTCTGTCTGTCTGTCTGTCTGTCTGTCTGTCTGTCTGTCTGTCTGTCTGTCTGTCTGTCTGTCTGTCTGTCTGTCTGTCTGTCTGTCTGTCTGTCTGTCTGTCTGTCTGTCTGTCTGTCTGTCTGTCTGTCTGTCTGTCTGTCTGTCTGTCTGTCTGTCTGTCTGTCTGTCTGTCTGTCTGTCTGTCTGTCTGTCTGTCTGTCTGTCTGTCTGTCTGTCTGTCTGGTCTGTCTGTCTGTCTGTCTGTCTGTCTGTCTGTCTGTCTGTCTGTCTGTCTGTCTGTCTGTCTGTCTGTCTGTCTGTCTGTCTGTCTGTCTGTCTGTCTGTCTGTCTGTCTGTCTGTCTGTCTGTCTGTCTGTCTGTCTGGTCTGTCTGTCTGTCTGTCTGTCTGTCTGTCTGTCTGTCTGTCTGTCTGTCTGTCTGTCTGTCTGTCTGTCTGTCTGTCCTGTCTGTCTGTCTGTCTGTCTGTCTGTCTGTCTGTCTGTCTGTCTGTCTGTCTGTCTGTCTGTCTGTCTGTCTGTCTGTCTGTCTGTCTGTCTGTCTGTCTGTCTGTCTGTCTGTCTGTCTGTCTGTCTGTCTGTCTGTCTGTCTGTCTGTCTGTCTGTCTGTCTGTCTGTCTGTCTGTCTGTCTGTCTGTCTGTCTGTCTGTCTGTCTGTCTGTCTGTCTGTCTGTCTGTCTGTCTGTCTGTCTGTCTGTCTGTCTGTCTGTCTGTCTGTCTGTCTGTCTGTCTGTCTGTCTGTCTGTCTGTCTGTCTGTCTGTCTGTCTGTCTGTCTGTCTGTCTGTCTGTCTGTCTGTCTGTCTGTCTGTCTGTCTGTCTGTCTGTCTGTCTGTCTGTCTGTCTGTCTGTCTGTCTGTCTGTCTGTCTGTCTGTCTGTCTGTCTGTCTGTCTGTCTGTCTGTCTGTCTGTCTGTCCTGTCTGTCTGTCTGTCTGTCTGTCTGTCTGTCTGTCTGTCTGTCTGTCTGTCTGTCTGTCTGTCTGTCTGTCTGTCTGTCTGTCTGTCTGTCTGTCTGTCTGTCTGTCTGTCTGTCTGTCTGTCTGTCTGTCTGTCTGTCTGTCTGTCTGTCTGTCTGTCTGTCTGTCTGTCTGTCTGTCTGTCTGTCTGTCTGTCTGTCTGTCTGTCTGTCTGTCTGTCTGTCTGTCTGTCTGTCTGTTTTCC